>JAVTVY010041540.1:0-18269 GCA_036873755.1 Hanleya hanleyi | reverse complement strand
GAACTGACCTTTGACCCCTGCGCGCGCTAACAATACCGGATAAAAATTGCGCGCCGGGGTCAAAGGTCAGTTCCGGTCACGTGAACGGAAGCGGAAGTGACCTCACAGAGGTCATATGCAAATGTCACTTCCGAGCTCTGAGCTCCACAGGCTTTGAGCTCCAAGAGCTCCGATCCAAGAGCTCTGCCACACGGAAGCTCCCACCACCACCACCACCACCGGGCGAGGTCCGCCATCTTCAGTCCGTGTCTTTTCGGTGACGGAGTGTGAACATGATAGCACATGTACTGACCTGTCTGTGGGGGTTTTCCCACAATGTCGTTCACTTCCGAGTCTCTTCGGTCACTTCCTGAAAAGACACGGAGGTGGCCGAAGAGATACGGAGGTGCCCGAAGATGTCACGGAGGTCACCGAAGATGTCACGGAGGTGCCCGAAGAGACACGGAGGTCACCGAAGATGTCACGGAGATCACCGAAGAGACACGGAGGTGCCCGAACATGATACCAGCTAGCGTGCTATAAAAGGGAAACGGCCTGGCCGGTTCATCAGACACTTTGTCAACCACCAAGATGTTCACTTGTACTACGTGCTCGAAATCATTCACTCGTCTGCACGACTTGCGCCGCCATGAGGCTACCAAGCACGAAGGAACCGCCCGGTATAGCTGAACGATATGTACACTGTCGTTTCAGCGCCCGGATCATTTACAGCGCCACACACGTGCACGCCATGAAGTACCCAAGCGTCCATGCGAAGAATGTGGTCGGCTTTTCAAACTGACCAGTTAGTTGCTGCGACACCAACGCACACGACACCCGGTTCCGCAGCCACGTTTGCAGGTAGAAGAGCCCGTAGGCATCAATATCGAGACAGAGGGAACTCCCACCCATCGCACGAGGGCCGATGAGGATGTCGCCCTAATTCAACAGTCAAATTCCGACAAGACCTTGGGCCAGATTTTGTACGACGTGGAGGGCAAAGTACACTTCGTGGACGAACCCATAAATGTTCCTAGCGATCTGTTACACGAAGACCATCCAGTGAGTGACATCTATCGGCGCCATTGGCCCATGATCCGGCACTGTTTCTACCGTCATCGCCCTATTCAAGATATCTACAATTTCCGACTGACCGACCTCGCTCGTCTACGCAGCAACGTGGAAGCCATCGTCAACGATCAAACTACGGCCTTCAAGTTGAATCTGGCGTTTGGTTATGTGCTGCAGCATAAGGACACAGACCAAGCCCGATATTTTTACCCGAGCAGTAACATCCGGGTATTTGACCAACCGTTTACCATCATTAACCGGGTCTCGCTAGAGGCGATGCTGGAGAAACTGGATACCGTGGATCCCTTGGAATGGGCCCAACAACAACGCCCCAACACACAATGGGTCGTAGAGAGGGTGACCAATGCCACGTTTTTCGTTACCAAGCTGACCGACCACTCCCATCGGCTGAATGCGTCACTCATGCACTGATGAATACCATAACATGCCGTACATACTCTATATGTCTACATGCTGATAGTTGACGGTACGGAGGTGACCGAAGAGACACGGAGGTGACCGAAGATGTCACGGAGGTGACCGAAGAGACACGGAGACGACCGAAGATGTCACGGAGGTCACCGAAGGGACACGGAGATCCATCCGGGTTTACACGGGAACAGCCGGGTAGTTACGGAGGTGACCGAAGAGACACGGAGGTGACCGAAGATGTCACGGAGGTGACCGAAGAGACACGGAGACGACCGAAGATGTCACGGAGGTCACCGAAGAGACACGGAGATCCATCCGGGTTTACACGGGAACAGCCGGGTAGTTACGGAGGTGACCGAAGAGACACGGAGGTGACCGAAGATGTCACGGAGGTGCCCGAAGAGACACGGAGGTTACCGAAGATGTCACGGAGGTGACCGAAGAGACACGGAGGTGACCGAAGATGTCACGGAGGTTACCGAAGAGACACGGAGGTGCCCGAAGAGTCACGGACGTCACCGAAAAGACACGGAGGTGACCGAAGAGACACGGAGGTTGCCGAAAAGACACGAATGTCACGGAAAAACGTATAAAAGTGAGAATTTTTACGGCATTCATCATTTCCAGGAGTGTGCTAAAAATAGATCACCAGCTAGCGTGCTATAAAAGGGAAGCGGCCTGGCCGTTTCATCAGATACTCTGTCAACCACCAAGATGTTCACTTACACAACTTGCCAGAAGCAGTTTACTCGTCTGCACGACTTGCACCGCCACAAGGCCTCCACCCACAACGATGCACGGTATACTTGTATAACCTGCGCACGGTCATTTAATCGGAAGGATCCTTTACTGCGCCACGAACTCTCATTCCACGAGGGCGCGACGGAACAATGTAAGGATTGTGGTCAACTCTTCAAACGACGCAGTCAGTTAAGATGGCATCAGCGTTTGATTCATGCCCCGTCTCTACGGTTTGGGCGACAACTTTCCACTGAAGAGGAGCCGCGGAAGGTCAGACCCAGTGAAGATGAGCCCGGGGAGACGAACGCCACTGGTGATGCGATGACGGAGAGCCCGCCTATACCCACAGTTCAGAAGAGCCTGGATATCCAGCCGGACCCCACCGTTACGGTTTCGAGTCATACGCCTGACAACATCGAACATTTTCTGGACGAGCCCATAAATGTTCCTAGCGATCTCTTACAGGACGCCCATCCAGTGAGTGACATCTATCGGCGCCATTGGTCCATGATACGGCAATGTTTCAAGCGTCATCGCCCTATTCAAGATATCTACAATTTCCGACTGACCGACCTCGCCCGTCTACATAGCTACGTGGAAGCCATCTTCAACGACCAAACTACGGCCTTCAAATTAAATCTGGCGTTTGGTTATGTGCTGCATCATAAGGAGACAGTCCAAGTCCGATACTTTTACCCGAGCAGGAACATCCAGGTATTTGACCAACCGTTTACCATCATTAACCGGGTGTCGCTAGAGACGATGCTGGAGAAACTGGACACCATGGATCCCTTGGAATGGGCCCAACACCAACGCCCCAACACCAAGTGGACAGTGGAGAGGGTGACCAATGTTACGTTTTTCGTTACCAAGCTGACCGACCACCCCATCGGCTGAATGCTTCACCCATGCACTGATAAATACCATAACATGCCGTACATACTCTATATGTCTCCATGCTGATCGTTGACTTGAGCTCAGTAAACACTTGTACCTAATGTAACGGTGCGTTAAATAATAAAACATGGTGTTTGATATTTCAATTTGTTTTGCTGTGAACATACTAAACATGCCCAGGGCGGCTCCCCCAGCCTGGGTATGATGTAACATTGGGGATAATAAACTGTATGAACATTGCTGAACTTGTTGTTATTCACGACAACGGCTATGGTACAATACAGGACAGATATGGTATAATACAGCACAGATTTGGTATAATACAGGACATATACTGTATAATACAGGACAGATTTGGTATAATACAGAACATATATTGTATAATACAGCACAGATTTGGTATAATACAGGACAGATACTGTATAACACAGCACAGATTTGGTATAATACAGAACATATATTGTATAATACAGGACAAATATGGTACAAAACAGGACAGATTTGGTATAATACAGGACATATAGTGTATAACACAGGACAGATATTGCATAATACAGCACAGATATGGTATAGTTCAGGACAGATATGGTATAATACAGCACAGATATGGTATAATAGAGGGCAAATATTGTATATTACAGCACAGATTTGGTATAATACAGGACATATATGGTACAATACAGGACAGATATGGGATAATGCAGCACAGATATGGTATAATAGAGGAGAAATATTGTATAACACAGAACAGATATGGTATAATACAGGACATATATGGTACAATACAGGACAGATACTGTATAATACAGGACAGATATTGTATAATACAGGACAGATATTGTATAATACAGCACAGATATGGTATAACACAGGACAGATGTTGTATAATACAGCACAGATTTGGTATAATACAGCACAGATTTGGTGTAATACAGGACAGATACTGTATAATACAGGGCAGATTTGGTATAATACAGGACATATTTGGTATCATAGAGGACAAATATGGTACAATACAGGACAGATTTGGTATAATACAGGACAGATATTGTATAACATAGGACAGGTATGGTATAATACAGGACATATATGATATAATGCAGGACAGATGTGGTATAACACAACAAAGATATGGTATAATGCGTGACAGATATGGATGGTGCATCTCTACACCAAATACCTTCCTTCACTGCCCCAAAATGCCCACTTTCGCTACTACTCCTACTGATGACGTCACCGATGACGTGAACATCCCTCAAATCTGGATGTACACCCCGAGAGCTACAAGATAACACCTCCCACGACACAATCGGACCAAGGATGGTCCATCTCGACACCAAATACCTTCCTGCACTGCCCCAAAATGGCCACTTGACTTACTACAACCAACTGCGCATGCGCAGATTGACGCGACTTGCATTTTAAAAACACGCCATTCTGACTCTACCCCACACAATCTTCCCTTTGACACCTTCCACGACCCATTCGGACCCATAGCGGTCCATCTTTACCCCAAACACACACCCACATACTCCCAAAATGCCTGCTTTCTATACTACGGGCCAGACTGCGCATGCGCAGAATATTGAAAACAGACGAACTATTAGTTCAGTCGGATGCTCCTCCACGAGAGCTTCAAAATAAGACCTCATACGACACCATAGGATCATAAGGGGCTCACATAGACCCCAAAACGTCCACCCCGTATGGGCCTATACCCCATAGCCATGCAGTATAGGCCTATGGGCTTACCCAGGCCTCGGTGAACTTTTTCCAAAAATTTCACCGTTTCGCTTCGAAACCCTTCCCATCGTGTTCTAAATGACGAGACGTGAAAAACAAATCCAAACAACCCATATCACAATGAACGTATGTGAATTTCCCAGGTTGAACCCCTCCCCCCATATAGCCAGTATGAGCCTATATACAGACCTCGGTGACTTTTCCCAAAAATTTAACCGATTCGCTCCGGGACCCCTCCCATTGTGTTTTTCTCGGCGAGACGAGAAAAACGAGACCCCACAACCCATAGTAACACCCACAAAAAAAAATTGACCACCCCTCCCCCATATAGCCAGTATGAGCCTATATACAGATCTCGGTGACTTTTTCCCAAAAAATTGACCACTCCTCCCCCCATATAGCCAGTATGAACCTATATACAGACCTCGGTGACTTTTCCCAGAAATTTCACCGATTCGCTCCGGGACCCCTCCCATTGTGTTTTTCTCGGCGAGACGAGAAAAACAAGACCCCACAAGCCATAGTAACACCCCCAAAAAAAAATTGACCATCCCCATACCCCATACAGCCATTTTCCCTTATATTGTATAATACAGACCCCTATTTTAGGGGTAAAGTCCGTGTTCCGCTTTTTATATTTTCGGAAAAAAAAATCCTTATTTTACATGCACCCACCCCATTGACTTGATAGGCAGGCCCCGATAAGCCCGGGGACCGATATTAGCCCTTTTGGCTAGAGTTGATAGGGGTTTTCCCCTATTTTAGGGGTAAAGTCCGTGTTTCGCTTTTTATATTTTGGGGAAAAAATCCTAATTTTACATGCACCCATCCCGTTGACTTGATAGGCAGGCCCCGATAAGCCCGGAGACCGATATTAGCCCTTTGGGATAGGGTTGATAGGTGTTTTCCCCTATTTTAGGGGTAAAGTCCGTGTTCCGCTTTTTATAGTTTCGGGAAAAAATCCTAATTTTACATGCACCCACCCCATTGACTTGATAGGCAGGCCCCGATAAACCCGGGGATCGATATTAGCCCTTTTGGCTAGAGTTGATAGGGGTTTTCCCCTATTTTAGGGGTAAAGTCCGTGTTTCGCTTTTTATATTTTCGGGGAAAAATCCTAATTTTATATGCACTCACCCCATTGACTTGATAGGCAGGCCCCGATAAGCCCGGGGACCGATATTAGCCCTTTTGGCTAGAGTTGATAGGGGTTTTCCCCTATTTTGGGGGTAAAGTCCGTGTTTCGCTTTTTATATTTTGGGGGGAAAATCCTAATTTTACATGCACCCACCCATGACTGAATGGCCCTCGAGGAGCGCTTCACTTTGACACCTCACTCGATCTATTCGGTCCACTAGGGACCTACCCCGGTCACAAAACGTCTATTCCTATACTCTTTTTAGGCATTCCCCGTATACATTAACATTGGAAGTCACTTGGTTGACATGGGACTACTTTCTGTCCGCGGAAGTGACACCACCAGACCGCGGAAGAATGCAAAGGTTAAAGGTTGCCGGAACTACTTTTGACCTCCACGTGACCTTGAGCTGGTGGCGCCACCTGGCGCCACAGAGGTGAAAGGCGATGTGGCGTCCCCTATACCTTTAACCTGGAAAAAAGGGCACCAAGAGTTACCTACCTGGAAAAGGGGCCTTTAAATGCGGAGACTATACTACTTGCTTGGTTTGGAAGGTAATGAAAACTTCAAATACTTACTACCCAGTTGCAACTATAGCAGAGATTCGCGATCTGTCTCTTGATGCGGCACAGAAGTCACCCAGTTACTTGCAGTTTGGACCGCCATTCACTAGGATGCTGCTATTGGAAAAGTTGTTCATATTTGGCCAATTTCCCGAATTTCGTATTTCTGCGTCCACTTTTGCTTCATTCCGGGCGTCAAAGCTACATACCATCATCATTAAACGTGTTCAATACATTGCTGAAGGGGTGTTTGCCTCCTCTTGAATTTAGACACACTTATCATCCACAAGAGTGTGTACCTTGGTTTGAACGTTGCACTGGTCTCGTTGAATGGGTTGCAACACTACAACATGACAAGCATCGTACTTACTGAATTGAATCGCGAACCAGACATCGACAGAGATATAGGAGATCTTTTCCTCAACGATGATACCCTCAAATACTTAGCTGGCGTCTGCGTAAGCAATATCGATCTAAGCGACAGCAACATTCTTGGAACCAAGATGTTAATCAACGGTTTCTTTTTTCAATATTCGTATTGTCTCCGAAGTTTCAAATTCAGAGGAAACAAAATTGGCTCCCTGGATTATTCATACATGATTTACAACCTTTTTCAATTTCCTAATATTAGACATGTGGATATCAGTTGGGATAATGCCCTTCGCAGAAATGAGATTTCGGGAGTAGGTGCGTTGCAACATGATGTACCGCTATATAGTAACGATTCAGGACGCCATCTATATTCCTTCAACTGTAGCTGTAACCCATTCGTGTTCAGTCGTCATGATGATTTCATACACGATAAATTGAAGAGCGTGATAGTTCTGGACTTAGCATATAGACGGGCTTACAGCTTTCCATTGAATGAGACTTGGCCACGATTGGAGATTTTTAACATTTCCGGTTGGAAACTGATAAAAACGCACATAACCTCCTTCGGATTCTATCCCAGACTGAAGGTTTTAATTGCGCGCTCTGCTGATCTGAATTACGTTTTCGGAAAGGACTTGAATGGCGTATTTTTTCATGTATTCCCTGAACTAAAATGGCTGGACATCGCAAATAATGGAATAAGTTATCTACACCCAGAACACTTAAAACATTTGCCTCTTCTATCACTGGATGTCAGTAACAACAAGCTGCTAACTATATCGCCAGTCATTCGAAGTTTGACCTCGTTAAAGATACTCCGTCTCTCCTTTAATTCTATTTCGCAATTTGAACTGGACGATCGGAGGTGGGTTGAGAAAATGACACTCGCAAATGCACCGGACGGGGAATCGTTCACGATCATTGCCCAGGGCAATCCGTTTTCTTGCATCTGTGAAACAGTGCAATTCGTTCAATGGCTACTAGAAACAGAAGTCGTTGCAAATATTGCAAACAGTTCTACCTGCTACTTTCAAAACGGTACGCAAATATCACTCCTCCATTTGAAAGACGAGTTGAGGGACTTCAGCATCGGCTGTGTCAGTCAGATCTGGCTGAACTTCACCATAACTATGGGTTGTGTTGTATCTGTTGGAATAGTGGTTGGTATCGCGTGCCACAGATACCGGTGGAACATTAAATATTGGTTCCTGACGAAATGCAGAAAGTCGCCAGATTACGAGCCTATACATGGTCACGAGTATCCCTTCGACGCCTTTGTAGCTTACAATTACGTGGATTACGACTGGGTACACCGCCGTCTCAAGGTCGTTCTCGAGGAAGGAGAAAAGCAGTACCAATTGTGTCTCCACCATAGAAACTTTCCTGTAGGGGAGAGCATTCAGCAAAATATTGTGGACGCTGTGAATTCAAGCAGGAAGATTATTCTTGTAATAACTCGAAAGTATCTCTCGCGTGGTTGGGGAGAGTTCGAAATTCAGATGGCAGGTATGAGGGCTGTTCAGGACGGCCGAGACAATGTTATCATTGCAATTCTGCTGGAGGAGATTCCCGTTCGCAAGATGCCAAGGTCCTTGTTGAATCTGTGGAAGCACGTCACGTTCCTTCTGTGGAAGGATGATCCCGTAGACAAACGTATCTTCTGGACGAGACTGTTGGACGCAATGGCTCGGTAGATATAAAAACATTCGGAGAGGATATCTGACACCATACCTCTAACCAAAACATAGCGTTAACGCGTAAGATAATGAGACGATGTTGGATCGGCCTGGCATTTCGTCCCCCATAAATATGAGGTTTACACATTGAGCTAGAGGGATGAAACTTACCACACTACAAGAAATGTAACAAAATCCAAATGGTCGCCCTGATGACTCATTTCCCCAGATTGCATTGACTGTGGGGAGGTTGTCATAAGGACTGAGTGGTAAGATTCTGGTTTCGTGAAATTATGTTTTGGTACAGGGCTATATGTAAAGTGAATGAGGACAGGGTCGATCGACTGGCAGAAGGGGAGATAACCCTGATTGGAGGTTGGCGTGAACTGACTTAGACCACGCCCCTCGCGAGAGGATTGGTCAATCTAACTAGGGGTTAATTGGAAATGGACATGGACAGGGCTCGTCTACTAAAGTCCTCCCAATGACTAAAATGCAAACTTCCTAGGGACAAGATGGACAGTGATTTAGATATGCCAAAATTTAACATTGTGTGGGAGGATGATGATGTGACGTTTTGCGAACTTGTTTAGCATTCCCACTCGGGAAATCTTACTTTCTGAAACCGCAAGTCGTCGTTTTTCACACTTCGTTTACTGAACAGATCATAAAAGATGCTGTTAGGGCAACAATCTCCAAAAAAAACACTGCGGAACAACCAGAGGGCTCTCAGTGTTCGGCAAGAATAGACTGCATATCGGAATACCCAACCAGAAACTTATTGTCTTCATGTGTTATTTCCGATCCTGATATTCTAGAATTGGATGGTTAGATTTATAGTAGAAATAGCCGGCAATGATAGCAAGCCGTATCCTCCAAGAACTCTAATGCAAATAGCGTCAGGAATCCAGAGACAGTTAAAAATCGATGGCGAAAAATTCAAAGAAGACGATGACAGGATCTCTGTCTTTCGTTCGGTAATTGACTCACAGATGAAGAGTTGACTAAGCAAGGTGGCGGTGTATCCCTCAAACGTGCGAGTCAAGTTCTTCCTGAGAACGGAAATCAGCGCTGGGACTCTGGAACATTTAACATGGAGGATAAATATCTCCAATCATTCCGGGAAAGTTATGTGTTGCACGTCCTTATACTCAATTCAGCATTCGACGACAGTATCGTTCATTCTCACAATGGACAGAGAAGTGGGAGTGTACAGACAAAGAAAAATAACAAAACTTCAGCGAAATGTTATTGAAAATTTGCAACCACCGAAGCCACGTCACACTGTTGCTTCCGTGAATCGGTGTGAAAACTATATTTTCAATCAACAAATATTCCTGTATTAAATGAGTGTATTGGAAAAGAGAACGTGTTTGTAAATGTGAGCGAAAGTAAGCAACCCCCCACACACACACACACACACCAAGTACCGTTATTTCTAGCAGTTTGTATCAGACAGAACTGGAAACTGGTGCAGATGTTATGACATTACTATTATCCCGAAGCGTTGAAAAAATGTTAATCTATCGAGATGGTAAAAACAAATTGTCAATTGTACTGTAAAGATAATGGCGATTAAACTATGGTAGTTTAATTCAGTATTTTGGTTTCTATTGTCGCCAGAAATACGAGTCTTTGTCTTCAAAACTGATCCAATAATTCATTTTATTTAAATTCATTTAAATTTATTTTGCAATAATCTTGTTTTACAGTTGACTTTTTTAAATTTGCAGAGAATACAATGCATGTGTATATATTCGGTTATGATGTTGAGTAACTTGGCTGTTTGAAATCAATATACCGTACGGTACTTTTATTTCAATGTCATTTCATTGGTTGTTTTCCTTTTCTCTCCCTAACCCCGTCTATTCAGGGCGGGGCTTATAGTAATGGAATTATTCTCAACGTGTTTGCCAGTTTGACCCAAATAGACAGTGTTGTCTTCGCCAGATAGACTACACAAATACTGTGCTGCCATTTGTCGAGCGAGGGGCGTGGTCTAACGGAATGAGAGGATCCCATATAACTTGATCATGGGATGAAAATTCCCACTCGAGAGAAAGAAAATACATCCTACCGAGCAGACGAGGCGAGGGTGGGATGTATCTTCCTTCTCGATTGCTGGTTCAGCGTTTGAGGCTAGCGGTCACCAGCGAAGCGCCTTAGACCACTTATCCACCGTGGGCCCCCTTTTTCAATTGAACATTTTCACAGGGACCACCACGTCCCCCATATTACGGTATCCGCCATGTTGTGTATTTATGTCCAGTTGTAATGTTCCAATGGCGAGCACGAGGGTGGTACAGAACGGCACAGACAATGTTATCATCGCAACTATACTGGAGGAAATTCCCGTGCGCAAGATGCCGAAATCCTTGCAGAATCTGTGCAAGCATGTCACGTTCCTTCTGTGGAAGGACGATGCAGTAGACGAACGTATCTTCTGGGCTAGACTGTTAGACGCTATGGACCGGTAGATGGAAAACACATTCAGAAGCGAAACTCTCTACCTGATATCTGACTGAAAGATGTCGCTAACACAGACATACATGAGCTAATGCAGAACTCTATTCCATGTGCGACATATATAGGAACCACAACTTGTTTTAATGGTTGCAAATTGTTAACCCTTAGTGACGCATATCTCCGATACAAAATACCATTCACAGTCTCAAAACTAATATGTCCGTTTGAAGAGAATGAAGCACACATCGTCATGCTGTTACAAAAATCAGGTTTTAAAAACTCCAGAAGAATTAACAGGTGGTCAAACCTGGGTAAATACAGAATCAGGGAGGGACCAATGGCTACTAAGGGGTGAAGAGCACCCACATCCTGGACGTTGACCTCGAGTATCCATAGGAGCTGCACATTGCGCATAATAGATATCCACTACCGCCAGCATGAGTGTATGTCTGACTGCCAGCACAGGCTTCCAGGTATAGGTGGTGCACCAGTCGAAACGCTAGTTCCCAATCTCCGCGACAAAGACCATTATGTGGTGCACTACCGCAACCTGTAGCTTTATTTCTCTCTGGGTATGATATTAAAGAAGATTCACCGTGCTCTAAAATTCGACCAGAACCCTTGGATGGAGCCCTACATTCGGATGAATACAGAGCTCCAAAAACAGGCTACCAGCGACATCGAGAAAGACCTGTGAAAACTGATGAATAACTCTGTCTTCGGTAGGACTATGAAAAAACTTGCGTAAGCGGGTTGATGTCAAACTAGTGCAAAGCTCGGAAGCAGACAAGCTCCGACGACTCATTGCAAGCCCAGCCTTCGCACGGCAGAAAATCTTGGGCAACGAAAATTGAGCCGAATTTGACCGCTTTTCGACATTTTAAGGGATTTTCTAGTGAAAATGAAGCAAACTTGGGGGGAATGTTCGAGATTGATTTTTCTATAACTTATCAGTGTTGTGTCTTTGAAAAATAGTCTAATCATGCTCTTTCAAAAAATATATACATATAAATGATTTGGGTTGAAGATTTTACGAAAATTGGTGGCCGAAAACCGGACCCATGGTCTGTTCTTTATCGAATGGAAGAATCCCTAGAGTTCACCCTAGAGCAGTTTGTACGATGCATAACCTACAAGACCAAGTCCGCCCATGATGAACAGCAACGTACGAGTCTGCTGGTCAGGAGAAAGAGTGTATAAATCCAAAAGCCGCGGTTCTTGGTCTAGAGGAGGTAATTCAGCTGTCCCAGCGGAATATAAGCTGTACTCTCGCATCGTATTACTGAGAAAGTGTTGTTAGCATGACCTTCAGCCCTCAGATGCTCATTGATATAGTTCACATGTTGTTGACGTTTCTTCACCCATGCGGCTTGAGGCTGTTGCAGCTGCTCGATGGTGAGGTCGTGGCGTTTTTTTCTCTGCATCCACGCCACTCATTCTAAGGGTACTAAACAAATAATTGCTTCCAGAGAAAGCTCATTCTACCATCAGTCCTATAGACGCCATTGTATTATGGGGCGCTGGTGTGTTTCTATATGTAGCTATATATTACTTCATAATGGATCCGGGAATTTCCCTTGCTTAACGAGCATGTCTCGTGTCGCCAGTGCTGCCGCTACAGTAATGGTAAGTTTTGCTCTGTCCTATAGATCCAAACGTCCTAGGTCAGCTGGTTTTATTTTCAGCACCTTTTTTGCCAACATACTGCAGCTGACTGTAAGTCCTCCTAGGACTGCCCCGTGAAACACCAAGTTACCCATTGCCTTACTCTTCATCATTGCATATATAATGGATCCTGGTTTCTAATTACACGTTCCTCGGGTTCCTATCGGGGCGACATCATATCTTTGTGAGTCGAAACACCAACATACCATCCCGGCGCCACCATCCGCTCACCATGCCGTCCGGTTGCCACCATCCGCACTATGCCGTCTCGGCGCCACCATCCGCTCACCATGCCGTCCCAGCGCAACTGGTCGGTAGAGTTGGACGTGAGCTTGTGCATGTCTGTTGGGACTGTTCAAACGAGGGGTGCGACACTATCAGTGGCTTCTTCTGTCACCTCTAATAAGCACATGCTTCACCGGCTGTCTCAGCCTCTCTGGTTGCCGCTTTCCGCTCGCTGGAACAGCATGAAGGGTTGTATCTGCCACCGTCTCGGCATCTGTCGTCGTCATTCGCACGGCCGCTAAAACAACTCTCGGTATCCATGTTCGTCTTCACTCCTCGGACACTGATTGTTCAAATTGGCAGTGCTTCGTTGTTGTAAGAGCGGCTGTGATAGGGGCTAAGAACATCCCATATCTATGGAGCAGTTCACAGCAAACCGTCTCAAGAGCATTAATTAAAACATTGAAAGGGTGGTGGAAAACGATGCCGGCGTACTGACAATAAGTCATGTGACCACACAGATAAATATGCTGACTGCATATTTCTAAAACATCACCAGAGCCAGAGGTGATCTTTGTGATGATTTGTATCCCAGCCACGATGAGAGATGGATGAGAGATCCGAAGACAAATGAGAGATTAACATAGATTATGTGTTACACATTTTATTATCCCCTCCATTCACAACACATTCACGCTGGGGGAGCCGCTATCGGTGTGTTTACATAATAGCATTGTGTGTATCAGACGAACGGTCGGTTGCTCTTGTCCAATCAGAAGCCGCCATTTGGTGTTGCGTCTGTCTTCGGCCATGTTCGCTCTTGTCCTTTAGATGTATTCTCGGCGGATCTTATTCAATTAGAAGCCGCCATTTGGTGGTGTGTCAATCTGCGGTCATCGTCGCTCTTGTCCGTTTGTCCTAAGCGTATTCGCGCAGTCCAGAACACTATAACCTCAACATGTCCTGGGCCACCTGTTTGCGCATTTTTCAGGGACTGTGAGTGGTAGCCCCATATCCTCTTCAAAGTGACACGTGGTCTCCATGATGGACCTATGCGTGGGGTCGCCTTTCATTTCAAGCGGCAGCAGACTACTGAACATAGATTTTTCGATATGGGGCGCATTTGGATGTACGCCAGCTGTAATTTATCCGGCCCGGCGCCCTCGATCGCATTAGTATTAATAGCCTCATCCCAAATACGAGCTCAAAAGGTGGGTTCTTCCTCACTCAGGCTTCCTTGGGACCTAGACTGAATATCAGCGGTTAAGCTATCCGTATCAGTCGATAGACTATCAGCAGTCTCTGCATCAGTATCAGTCGGTGACTTGCAGAATCAGACGATATAATCTCATCTTCCGCATCATGTCTTGGTATCTGGTGAACGTACGTTCGCACTCAGACCATGTGCAACCCATATTGACGGTTGAACTTCGAATGTGCACGTCTCTGGTATGCGCTTGCATTTATGGATGTAACACAGTAACGTCAAAATATTCATGCTGAGACGATCGAGGGCGCCGGACAGGATAACTTACAACAGGCGTATATTCAAATGTGCCCCTACACCAGATAAACAGCCATGGCTATCTATGAACAGTATTGTCTGTTGTCGCCTGAAAACAAAGTTGACCTCACGCTTAACGCTTCAACGCCCTAGTGAGATAGCTCAGGCTGCAGTAAAATCGCCCGTTTCAATGCCTTAAGGCCGTTACGCCCTGTCTTAAATCCTTAGCACCTTAACGCCTTATATCGTAATGCCTCAAGGCATTGTCGTCCGGCCATTCTCACGCACATGGTTTGACCATTGACCCTTGACCCTTGATGGAAGTGACGTCATCACCGGCATGTGTGCTCACCTTTTGGTGCCTCCGATAACCTGGTGCACCCTACAAGCTATAGTTAGACGCAACATCAATAGGGCCCAGGCGTCATCACTAGGCGATGAAGTCACTTCTCGTGATGAAGCCACGTCCATCAAGGGTCAAAGTCCAATGGTCAAAGCATGTGCGTGTGATTGGCCCGTCGACAATGCGTAAAGGCGTTTCGATAGAGCGTGAAGCCGTTAAGATAGGGCGTTAAAATCGAAACGACGAGCGTTGACCAGCGTCACTGCATTTCTATGAATTAGTGTCAATTCCATAGGAAATCTATACGCATCAGAGCTATCTCACTAGGGCGCTGAAGCGTTAAGTTAGGCGTTGGAGTGCGTTACTGCTATTACGTCCACAAAAGCAAGCGTGTCCCAAAGACGTGCACAGTCGACGTTCAACCGTCAAAATGGGTTATACATGCTCTTAAATACACATGGGTATGAAGACATCGAGGCTGTATACAGTCTGATTCCGACAGTCCACCGACTGATACTGATGCAGAGACTGCTTAGAGTTTATCCACTGATATGGAGAGTTGGACCGCTGATAGTCAGGTAACGGCGCAGGAAAGGCTGAGTGCGGAAGAATCCACCTTTTGGGATCGTATTGTGGAAGAGGCTATTAATACTCATGCTGAGGTGATCGAGGACGCCGGACAGGATAACAGGCGTACATCCAAATGCCACCCCACATCAGAAAAAATCAGGACTCCTTTACAGGAAGAAAATCTGACAAAAAAACTGGCAGGTTGACCCCCACTTTTTTACCTTTTAAAGTTGAGACCGGACCAGGGAACGTGAGTAAGAAGTTTAATTGAAATCGCGCTTGCAAATTTTTCTGGAAATTTAATCGAATTTGACCATTTTTCGCCATTTTAAGGGGTTTTCTAGGAAAAATGAAGCAAGCTTGGAGGGAAATGTTCGAGATTCATTTTTCTATAACATAGCAGTGCTCTGTCTTAATCATGCTCTTTCAGAAACTATATACATATAAGAGATTTGGGTTGACGATTTTACGACAATTGGTGGCCGAAAAACGGACCCATTGTCTATTCCATGCTGAATGGAATCCCTGGAGTGCACCCCACAGTACTCTAGTCCGGAACTCGGGGTGTACGCGTCTCATGCGGTGAAATCGCCATATCTCTAGGCCCTCTATTTCTGGGTAGAGTGTTCCACTTGCGCATGGGCAGCCTTACTCCCTTCCCCACACTGATTTAGGGAGGAAGCATGGGTCCAGCCGTCTCAATCTGTGAAAACTCACGTTCCAATTCCGGTTGCGCGTGCGCAGCCCTCCTTTCCTCCCACACTACCCTGGGGCGGAAGCCGGGATCTAAGAGTCTCATTCGGTGAATCCTCATGTCTTTAGACCCTCTGGCTCTCGGTACTACATTCCACTTCCGGTTGCGCATGCGCATCCCTATTCCCCTCCCAACACTGCCATAGGGCGGAAGCCTGGGTCCAAGCGTCTCATTCAGTGAAATCCCCATGTCCCTAGTCCCTCTGGTTCTCCGTGCAATGTTCCACTTCCACTTTTGATGATGCGCTGTCCTATCCCCCCCCCCCTACTTTTCCAGAGAGGAAGCCTGGGTCCAGGCGTCCCGTGCGGTGAAATCTCCGTGTCACTAGTCTCAGCTGTTCTCGGTATAGGACATGTGCAGAAAAGTGAGTTCCTAACTTGCCATTATGCTGTACATATTGCTGGATATAGTGTCGGGGACCCGATCTATATTATATAAGGTACATAAGAGTATTTTCCTTGCTTTCGTATTCTACGAATGCCTTGATCGAGACCTGCACTCAGGTTCGAATCCGAGGATCCCCCAGTTCGCTGCATTGGGCATACGTCGCTGCCATGTATTACTATTCATATAACATTGAATAGAATAGAATAGAACCTTTAATTGTACTTTTTTACCCGTTGATGGGTTAATGTGTACAGGAGAAAACAAAACAGAATAAATCTCAACATGTTCACCGGATTCAATAAGATACATTGTTCATCAAGTACTTTCTCTTAATTAAGTTGCGATGAATAAAGTTAACTACCAGAGAGATGTCCACCATGTCCTCGGCAGAGAGAAGCCATACAAATTTTGCCCTATCATTGAAGGGACTGGTGTGTGTATTCAAGGTAGGATTAACCTACAAGGTCACAGGTCAAAAGACCTCTCCCGGTCAATACACCTTTGCGTATGGCTATTGGTCAGACCGAAATTATGGTCGATGATAGTCTGGTATCGTTGTTTCCGGGTAAATAGTCAACAACTCTTGGCTGGTGGTAGTCCGGTATCAATGTGTTGAGGTCAACAGTCGACTCGGCCAGTCGTAGTCCGGTATCAATGGTTTGAGGTCAACAGTCGACTCGGCCAGTCGTAGTCTGGTGTCAATGGTTTGAGGTCAACAATTGACATGACCAGTCGTAGTCAGGTATCAATGTTCCTCGGGTCAAGGATTCTGGCTATTGGTCGGACAGAAATGAAATTCTATAAATGCACTCAGGAAAAATGGTGATAGCTGTTACCAAAAAAAGGCGATGACAGACTCACCAATAAATGGTAATCAGTTAGAACAATCGTCATATTCCATCATCAGCATAACATGGTGGTGGTCATCACCATTTACTGGTGTGGGGTGATGGTCCTCACCAATAAATAGTAATCAGTTAGAACAATCGTCATATTCCATCATCAGCATTACATGATGATGGTCATCACCATTTACTGGTGTGGGGTGATGGTCCTCACCAATAAATGGTAATCAGTTAGAACAATCGTCATATTCCATCATCAGCATTACATGATGATGGTCATCACCATTTACTGGTGTGGGGTGATGGTCCTCACCAATAAATGGTAATCAGTTAGAACAATCGTCATATTCCATCATCAGCATTACATGATGATGGTCATCACCATTTACTGGTGTGGGGTGATTGTCCTCACCAATAAATAGTAATCAGTTAGAACAATCGTCATATTCCATCATCAGCATTACATGGTGGTGGTCATCACCATTTACTGGTGTGGAGTGATGGTCCTCAACAATAAATGGTAATCAGTTAGAACAATCGTCATATTCCATCATCAGCATAACATGATGATGGTCATCACCATTTACTGGTGTGGGGTGATGGTCCTCACCAATAAATGATAATCAGTTAGAACAATCGTCATATTCCATCATCAGCATGACATGATGATGGTCATCACCATTTACTGGTGTGGAGTGATGGTCCTCACCAATAAATGGTAATCAGTTAGAACAATCGTCATATTCCATCATCAGCATTACATGATGATGGTCATCACCATTTACTGGTGTGGGGTGATGGTCCTCACCAATAAATGGTAATCAGTTAGAACAATCGTCATATTCCATCATCAGCATTACATGGTGGTGGTCATCACCATTTACTGGTGTGGAGTGAT
>JAVTVY010041539.1:0-18516 GCA_036873755.1 Hanleya hanleyi | reverse complement strand
GAGTGAAGAAGAGGAGGAGTGAGGAGGAGTGAGGAGGAGGAGGAGGAGTAGGAGGAGGAGTGAGGAGGAGGAGGAGGAGTGAGAAGGAGGAGGAGGGAGGAGGAGGAGTGAGGAGGAAGAGGAGGAGTAGGAGGAGGAGGAGGAGGAGGAGGAGTGAGAAGGAGGAGGAATGACGTCAGTTTCACGTCACACCCATCCCGTCGGATGCTCCTCCATGTATGCTTTACATTGATACCTCACTCGACCCAATCGGACCACTAGTGATCCACCTAGACCCCAAAATGTCCACCCAGTATGCACCTATGCACTGAACCAGCATGGACATATATACAGACCTACCCGGTACTTAACAAAAAATTTCATAGCTTTTCCCATCGTATTTTTCCCATCGAACCCCACAACCCATAGTAAAATCCACAAGAAATGACCCCCCCTATACCCCATACAAGCAAAATAGATGGAAATGTGCGAATCAGGGGACATCACCGGGCAATTTCGCCTACAAGAAGGTTGGCCTAGTGCGAGTTGTCTCCCTTGCGTCAGAGTGTATAGATGGGGCTACGATCTGAATTCAGCTAGGATCCTGGGAAATTGGCCCCTGGGACGCCATTTTTCATAATCTTACACAAACAGATCTGCACGGATGATTTTCACCCTTTTGCAAGTGATTTTACCATGCAAACTTATATAAAACTAACGGGCGGGTGTATGTATCTAATTCATTCATACCACGGAAGACCACATGTTGGTGCCCGATGACGTCATGCTCTGTCGGTCAGCATACGTTTGACGAACGTTTTTTAATTAACAAAACTATACATTTCTTTTTAATTAACAAAACTATACATTTTTTTTAAATGAGACCGCTCACAGAATGTAAACAATCAGGGCCGTAGCCAGGATTTACTCAGGGGGTTCGCTGTATGGGAAAAGGGGCAAATAGGGGGTTGGCTTCAGTTTGAAAAGGGCATTTATATGAGAAAAATATGTAATATTTCCGAAAGGGGGTTTTCCCGAAACCAAAATAACCCCCCCTGGCTACGGGCCATAGCCCAGTCGGTACGTTTGGTGTACGTCGCTAAAGGTCATCGCGTACGTTGGAATGACACCGATTTTGCGCAACTGTGATTGGTGGCTGAAAAATACGTTGGTCGATCGTCGGGGATCTTCCCGAGCGTGGGTGGGTATTTTTCTATAAAACGGGGCAGTTTTCGAGATCTGTATCCATTTTCTAGGCGAAGCCCTCTTACGCAATAATACGAATATATTCTACACAAATATAAACAATGGAAGAGTCCGAGCATGCAACGATTACCGTTCGCCAGTTCGCCCACTGCTGAAGGAAATTTCACCACAGATCCTGACGAAGCGCCTATAGAAGTACTACCGAAACAACAAGCTGTGCGTACAATCTACCAACGGCATTGGCCTACTATCAGGCACTGTTTTCACCGACATCGACCGATATTGGACTTATACAATTTTCGGTTAAAGGAAAACACCCATCTCCCCCACTACGCCTATACTATTTTCGAGGACCAAGCCACAGCGTTCAAATTAAATCTCACTTTTGGGTATTTATTACGGCATAGAGAGACAGACCAGCTCCGGTACTTTTACCCCAGTAACAATACCGTGGTGTTCGAGCAGCCTTTCACCATTACCGATCGCCCGTCCCTGGACACAGTACTGGACGAACTAGAAAGCTTGGATAGTTTGGAATGGGCCCGACAACAACGTCCCAACACCAAATGGCAAGTGGAGATGACGACCAATGTTACGTTTTACGTATCTAAAATGATCGACCACCCTATCGGCGCCCCCATCTATCTCGCGGACTGGCTGAAACACAGAGAAGGCATGTACGCTTTAGTAGGTGGAAGCAATGGGCCGTACACCGATCAGAAATGTTTATTTCGCTGCCTGGCTATCCATCTCAACAAACTGCCACCCAAACATTGTGATAAATTGACCAACTGCTATTGGGAAGACTACTTACGTGAAAAGAACATGGAAAAACAGCACTTCCGCGGGGTCCCGTTATCACGATTGGATGTGGTGGAAAATTTATTCCACGTTAATATTGTCGTGTATAGTCTAGCTCAACACGTGGATGATGACAATGACGCCCCACAACTCACAGCCCGACTCGTACATCGTTCCGCGGGGAAATACGACACAACCATGAAATTGAATTTGTACCAAACGGACACGGGCGGGCATTTCTCGTACATCACGGACATAAACAGGTATGCCCAGTCATACAGTTGTAGTAAATGCCATCGCGTGTTTGACAAGACCAACCACTTACACCGTCACGAGAAAACCTGTGACCAGACCAGCAAACGAAAATTCCCCGGCGACGTATTCCACAACACGGCCACCATATTTGAAGACCTGGCAGATGAAGGTATTGACGTCCCCATGAACCACCGTTATTTCCCGTACCGAGCCTGCTATGATTTTGAAGCCCTATTAGAACCCATGAAAAAGGTATCGGCCAAAACGCAATGGACCCAGCGTCACATTCCCTTGAGTGTGAGTATTCACACCAACGTGCCCGGGTTTGAGATCGCTCCGGTGTGTTTCGTCTCTAACGGTGACCCCCATGAACTGATTACACGAATGATGGACTACCTGGAAACTCTCAGTCAAGCCAGTGCGGCACATCTCGCCTCGACTACCTACCGTGATGTATTAGCGACACTTGGTGCGCGTATTCCAACATTGGATGGGGAGGACGATACTGACGACGAAGACGAAAGCGAGGACGAGGAACGCAAACCATCGAAACCCTACGCGCAGAAACTGAAACTGCGTTTGTTGGAATACATGAGTCAATTACCGGTGCTTGGATTTAACTCGAGACGCTATGATTTGAACTTAATCAAAGAATTCTTGTACCCCTATCTCGCCAAAGCCGGGAATGTGAAATTCATCATTAAGAAGACGAACAACCACGTCGCTCTATCCACGACTTCACTGCGATTCTTAGACGTACGGAATTCCCTGGCGCCGAATTACAGCTATGACCAGTGGGTGAAAGCCTACGTCTGCGCGGAGTGGAAAAATTGCTTTCCATACAACTACATGACGAATCTCGAGCGTTTGGACGAACCACAACTTCCACCCCAAGAGGCCTTCTACAACGAACTCAAAGGAGAAGAATTATCTGACGTCCTCTATATCGAACTGCAACAGGTGTGGGTCCGTGAAGGTATGCAAACTCTCCGGGATGTCCTCGTCTATTACAACAATCTGGATGTCGTCCCATTTCTGGAAGCTAGCGACAAAATGGCCGCCTTCTACCGAGATATGGGTGTCGACGTATTCAAATACTGTGTAAGCATCCCCGGTCTGACCCTGCGGTATCTGTTCCAGGATTGACCCACTTTCTTCGCTCTCATCGAACAGAAAGACGCCGACATGTTTGACTGTTTGAAAGGAAATATCGTAGGCGGCCCCAGTATTATATTCCATCGGTACCATGAGAAAGAGCTGACTCGTATCCGAGGAGGAAAACTGTGTCGGAAATGCCCTCTACCTATCGTGTTTGAGTAAACCCATGCCGGCCGGTCATTATACGCGGTGGCTCCCTGAGGGGCGGGAATTCAAAGCCCAACGATCTACAAAATATCAAGCAGAACAATGGCTGGATTGGGAACGTCAGCGACGAGGCGTCACTATCCGTCACCAAGGCAATCACACTGAAAAACGGATTGGAGATCGGCGCCTTCCCGTGGACGGATTTGCTATCATTAATACAATACCGACCGTGTTCCAGTTCCACGGCTGTTATTGGCACGGCCATGAGTGTTCGTTCGCGGGAGGGCGCTATAACGAGCGCCGTGGACTGACCCCGGCCGCCTTACGTCAAGAAGTAGACAAGAATCGTGACTACATACGTGGACTGGGTTACGCCTATGTACAACTATGGGAATGTGAGTTCCACCACATGCAACGACGTCAACCTGAGTTATACTCTTTCCTACACGCCCACGACCGACCGCTGGATTACCGGACTGTAACCACCATGCCCGACATCCTACGCACAGTTGAGACGGGAGACCTCTACGGATTCGTGGAATGTGATCTGCACGTCCCTGACCACTTGAAAGACACGTTTAGCGAATGTCCGCCCATCTTCAAAAACACCGAGGAGAATCGAGATGATATCGGGGACCATATGCGCGCATACGCTGAAGAACACAACTACCTAACACCACCGCGGCGTATGTTGATCGGTAGCATGTGGGGCAAAAAAATCTTGCTGGGTACTCCTTTACTACGGTGGTATATGAGGCACGGATTGGAAATTACCAAAATATACCAAGTCATGGAATTCACCCCCGAGGCTTGTTTCGAGAAGTTCGCGAACGACGTGACCACCGCCCGTCGCCAACCCCAAAGCCATCATCGCGGAAACGATGAAGTTGCTTGGCAACAGCGGATATGGAAAAACGGTAACCAATCAGGACCGCCACGTCACCGTGAACATTTGTACCACAAAACAAGCCCGCAAACGCCTGAATTCACCCCTATTCCGACGCATGGAGCTGATTGACGACACCACCTACGAAGTGACTTCAGCCAAAAAGACTATAACATATAACCTGCCGCTACAAATCGGGTGCATGGTGTACCACCTGGCCAAACTGCGAATGCTGGAATTCATATATGGTTTCATGGGAGTGTATTTCAACCAATCAGACTGGTAATTGATGGAAATGGACACCGATTCGGCAAACATGGCCGTCTCCAACCCGGACTGGGAATCGCTCGTGAAACTAGAACTACGAGCCCAGTATGAAGCGGCAAGAGATGAATGGCTACCGAGAAAAGACCACTACACCTACGACAAGCGGACGCCCGGCCTCTTCAAGTTAGAATGGAGCGGTGAGGCCATGATCGCTCTGTGTTCGAAAACATACTATTGCGATGGTGGAGACAACAAATTCAGCTGCAAAGGAGTCAGTAGACGCGACCCCAACATCATCAAAGCCCTATACCTTGATGTACTCCAGAGCCAGACCAGTGCCGGTGGGACCAATAAAGGTTTCCGTATCATCGAGAACCAGATGCGCTCGTATACCCAGGAGCGGAACGCCTTCACGTACTTCTACCCCAAGCGCAAAGTGCTCTCCGATGGTGTGACTACAACGTATCTGGACATTTCGAGTGATAAATATGAACTTACACTACGAATATTCCACTGGACTTTCTAATGTATATAATAAGAGGAACTAACTGTTGTATATATATGTTCTATAAACGCTAAAGCTGACACTGCGGCTATTGCACTGGACTTGAAATGTTATAATAAGGCAAATAACTGTTGTATATATGTTCTATAAACTCTAAGGCTGACACTGCGGGTATGCCACTGGACTGTTATAATAAGGGGAAATAACTGTTGTATATATGTTGTGTTCTCTGTTATAAAATCTGTTTTTTCATACAACATTGTGAGTTTGGGTTCTTTTGTATACCGTAGTTAACCACAAAGAGCTAATTGGCTCGTATTGACCTTGATGACTGACTCGTATATATGGCCAGGTCCCCTCGTTGCCCCTGGTGACAAAAAACTAGGGGGAGATAACTCCGGGCTGTGACGTGACCTATTGACCCGGGCGTGACCTTTTGACCCGGATGTGACGTCATAGTGTCGCATATGGCCCTGGGACTACTTTTTCTATAACCCGACCGCATCACCGCCCGACTACTTTCCGGCCGCCTCACCGCCAGACCGCGGAAGAATACATGTCACGTGACCGGAAGTAACCTTTGACCTTTGAACCCGGGTGTGACCTTTCACCTTTGACCCGGATG
The DNA here is from genome assembly GCA_036873755.1 of Hanleya hanleyi. Taxonomy (NCBI): domain Eukaryota; kingdom Metazoa; phylum Mollusca; class Polyplacophora; order Lepidopleurida; family Hanleyidae; genus Hanleya; species Hanleya hanleyi. The sequence continues at coordinate 12,687 of JAVTVY010041539.1, read as the reverse complement.
TGACCTTTGACCTGGATTTGACGGCTTCTGATTGGATGAGAGCTCTGTGACGTCATCGATGACGTCATCTCATTTGCATAAATAATACCCAATTTCCCCTTTATATACTACTAGGGCGACTGCATTGACCAGTGACTGAGTGCAAGAGTTCTTGTTCGTTAATCGGGCTATCTCTAATGCTATTTCTTTGAAATAGGAAAGATATTTAATTGATGATAACTGGATTATTTTCGACCAGCAATTGGCAGACTTATCAAAAGTGTAAGGTCTCTTGGAACAGCAGGAAAAGGTTATCCATATATATCATATTAACACCAGTTATCACACACTGACTTCGGGTCTAGGTTAGATTTTATACCTTTATTTCTTTAGGGTATCCTTGTGAAAAGTAGTTGAGAATTTGTATATCTCTTGTTTGTGAATGAAGAAATACCGAACAAATGACTGGTATATCAATTGAAATACAAAACATGTTTATAGTGAAAAGGTTACAAAAAGTTCTGCTCGGCCGACGTGTTGATTTTCTTCACTCCGAGTAGGCGATAATTGGATTCCATTCTCGGGGACGGTCGCACGAGATTTGAGCCCGAAATCTTTAATGTGTTGCTTTGTTTACCGATCGATTGCAATTTTATTTTAGACCTACCGTACTGGTACGCACTGGCGGTGATAAGTTCACTTCCCCTGTATTAAGCATCTTCGACGAAACGATGAACTGACGAAATTTTGCTTCCGCTGTTTGGAACTGTTGGGAAGCGTTGTAAAGGAACGCAGGAGAATCTGTCTGAAAGCCACACTTTCCAAAGAAAGCATACCAAGGGCATAATACTACCTCATTGTTGACTTCAAATTCACTCCTTCGTTTATCCACTGTAATTGTGAACCAGTTATTTTTCTAGTCTGGCCTTAACGCGTATTTCTACCTGAGAAGTATTGCTGGTCCATGAAAAACCCCCCCAGTACAATAAGGGTCGAGTTATAGCAAAAAATGAAATAATGTGTACACAGTTATATCCATATTTTATTAACTGAATATCACTGAAGACTGTTTCACGTAACAGAAATAAATCCAAATCTGATTTATTGGGCAAATCAATAAAAAAAATAAGAAGACAAAAGTTTTGATCCAAACTCGTAGCTCATCAAACTGGTCACCACACTGCTATCGGAAGCGAGCAGCCCAACAACTGGACTACGACGGCGTCGGCCTCAATGCATTTTTTACTTGCCACATAACGTTAATAGTAGAATACACGTGGAGCATTTGCACAATTTTTAATCACGGGGCGATGTAGACCCGTAGGGACTAATGGTCCTGTCTTATAGTCAGAAAAAATTTGAGCACCGGCTCTGTGTCTTGCTAACACAGCAAAAGATAGAGTTCTTACACGACAAGAAATAGGTCTGAAACTTCCTTCTTTAGAATGTCCAGGTTTCTGTGTTTTTAATGTTCGCATATAGTTGCAGGTCTGATATGTTTAAGTTACATTTCCATTTATCTAATTTTATGCGTGTTTTCGTTCATTTTCCAGTGGCACTACTTTCGTGCTCAAAATACGCGTCTGCTAAACCACAGATTTTGAGAGGCGCATGTTGAGTGATTTTGTGGGACTAACTCATTCTCATTAGAAAGCGTGTTTGGGCAGTAATTTAGTATTAAATAATACCAGTATAAGTGTAATTCATTGTAGAAAACAATGGGATATTTCACTTTGCCTGTATTCATTTACATTTTCATGAAATATGTGTGTTGAGTTACAGTTTGGAATTTTCAACATTTAAGCTTACCCCTCAAGACCCTCTGCATTATCTTTTTATGGTATGTTTCTAAAATCCAGTGGTGGTCAAATCATTTACGTAATAATTTCCCTGTATTCAGAAATGTTTTCATTCCATTCTGCTTCTGAAATATTCATGGAATGTTGCAAGCATTTACCACTGATCTACAGAAAGAGCTCTGCATATCACAGACACGCTGTGTTTGAAAATGTAAGGTGACAGGGGATATAACCAAATAGAACTGTAATATACTAGGGGTGTACTGGCAGTAGGAGGTACATGTATATAATATGATGCCATGAGAGGATGCATCCCAGCATAGCTGCAGTCCATCTAACCATGAGGATTTTACATTGTATCTCAATACTCATTTTTACCCCTCGACCAGTTTTGGTCATGGGGTATTGTCTTATACGTCCGTCTGTTCGTACGTCCGTACGTCGGTACGTGAGCGAGATAGCCGGAAAACGGTTCCACTGAAGAATTCCAAATTTTGTATGCTTATTTACCTAGTCAAGGACCAGAAGCCTATTGAATTGGGACCTGATTGGGTGGAAACCTTGGCGACCATATTTAATTTGATGCAAAATGGATAATGATCCATACCTCGGAAACCATTCAACTGTTCAATACGAAAGTTGGTATACATCATCGATACATCAAGTAACTTTCAATGAATTAGCAAACCGGCTTTTCTGATTAGCTGGTAATCCTGGAGGCCATCTTTAATTTATGCAAAATTGATGATGATACATATCTCTGTTACCATTCAATTGTTTTATATGAAAGTTGGTATACATCATCGATGCATACAGATACTTTAAATCGGGACCTGATTGACCGAAAACCTTGGCGGCCATCTTTAATTTATGCAAAAACTTTAATGATATATATCTCTGATATCATTTAAGTGTTCTATACCAAACTTGGTATACAGCATCGATGCATCAGGAGACTTACGACAAATGACAGTTCTGGTTTCTCTGATTGGACGGAAACCTTGGTGGCCATCTTTAATTTATGCAAAATCTTTAATGATGTATATCTCTGATACCATTTCAGTGTTCTATACGAAACTTGGTATACAGCATCAATGTATCAAGAGACTTTCAATTAATAACCACATCAGTTCCTCTGATTGGCGGGAAGGATGAGCGGCCATCTTTAATTTATGCGAAATCATTAATGATCTCTATCTCTGATACCGTTCAAATGCTCGATGTAAAATTTGGTATACATCATTGATGCATCAAGAAACTTATGTAATGAATACCGGTTTCTCTGATTGGACGGAAACCTTGGGGGTCATTCCTAATTGCAAATTTTTTGATAATCTGTATATTTCTGACTTGACTGCTTGGTGTTCCTGACATCTTGGTTTAAATTGAATACATTATGAATGTACCCAGAGCCGAGAGGTTTTCAGATGCGCAGCTTCGTATTGTTATTTACTGCTGAAGGATATGCTTTCTATTATCTGAAAAAAGTGATTTTTTTTACAAATATTGGTAATATGCAGTGAAGACATTATCATTTCATCAGGTTCGTTTCATAATAAATGTCTGTCCCAGCGGTCACAAGTTATTATTTTTTTTAATATATATATGGGTCATTCCATGAAATGGGGGTACCAAAGTGTGACATGCAAACCAATTTTGAAAAGATGTCAATTCCTGGCTGCATTAACTCAGGGATAATATTGATATACAGAGGTTCGGAAAACACAGATAATATTCCACAATTTGGGAGAAAAATAAAATAATGAAGTTGCGCGTGTAACGAGGACACGAAACTATATGCAAAATTCACCACATAACGCGTTAATTTAAGTGTCAAATAGAATAAAAACATGATCAAATTGTTAGAATATTTAATCCTATTCTTAGTCAGCATATTTAGTGGCATCGACTGCCTCAATCCAATCAAGTGGTGCGTGTAACATGGACACCAAAAATGGCTTCGTGTCCTTTCGCATACATGATGTGAAATCACCATACTAGGTCGCCATCAAACTCTAGACTTTACCATCAAGCTGATCATGGCACATGAACATTTTATATGTAAGACTGGTCTTAGTTTAAGTTTCCTTCTTCTGGAATCAACATTTGTTTGTCACACATGTAACGAAGTGGCAAACGTAACTGTTCAGGACGCGAAATAGCACAATACTACTTAACCACTATTTTTTGCAATTGCCTCATTATATGGCCCCTGCTCTAAAGTGGCTCCACCAGCCATGTCACAAATATTGGGATCCATTGCTGCACATGGTAATTCATACCAAAAAAAAAGTAAAATGCAAGCCGAGGGTGGTGTGTGTAACACATGAAACTGGACACAAAAGCGAGACATAAAAGTATATTCCAACTACAGCTATTAAGGACACATCGAAATCCTGTCATATTTGGATCAATAATAGACAAGATTAGCCCAGCTCTTGGTGACAGGTGAGAGGTAAAGTAAGTAACAAAAGAGGACACCAAGCGTTACACGCGCAACCTGAATTTTGAGGGTTTCATGCATCCAGAATCTGCATTTAAGGGTGACTGATATGAAATAAACTAAAATAAATTGAAAGACATGAGCCAGATCGATACTTTAAGTTGTTTTATTGGTCAAATTTATTAGCAATTCATGCACACAGTGCAAACAAAAGCATCAATGTTTGCATTGTTTGCAATGTCAAATTTTTGGGGTCCGTGGGTGTCCTCATATGCTGACACCAATGGTCCTCCAAAAGTAATGGGCGTACATATAACTAAGATGTTATCCTATGTATATCTACTTGTATCTGGCATTAAATAGGAATAAATGTTTTTCAAATTAGTGTAATATTTTAGAAAATTGACTGGTTTTAAGTTTGAGTGCTTAGTGGTGACCCCATTTCATGGAATGACCCATATGTGTGCAATTACACTAATGCACTAGAGATCCTTGTTGAGAGGAATGTGTGAGACTACAAGTATGGCTCTTCGCCATGGGATGGAACATCAAAGGGTTAGTGGAATTATTCCAACAGCCTATTTTACATTTAAATAGCCCCGTTTCAGTGCCTAAGGCTCTAGTTTGATGAAATATGACACCTCAAACCAGAATGATATTTCAACCGATTGTAACACTAACCATTGTGATAATAAAGGCACACAAATTGTTTTGGTTTAAAGTGTCATATTTTATACAAAAGGGAATTCCCTCAGCAAATGTCTCTAAAACGTCGAAAGAGCACATCCGACGGTTTTCGAACTTGAATAAAACCGGTTTATAACAATTGACCATCACCATTTCGCAAGATATGAAACTTAGCGAAATAGCAAGATAGCATTTTTACAGTACATAATCTCTTGCAGTCGTTTCACTTTCAAATGAAAATCATGTTCCCTACCGTCATCCTCGAAGGAGTTATTCTCGGGTAACCAACATACATCCTTTTGCCCTATCTGGCATGTGGCTGAAGTTAGTTATATCCGGAATATATTTATAAATAAGAGATAAATTTGTATATAAGGTACATCTAGAGACGATTTAAGTAGGACATTTAATGAAAAAGTGGAATTCATCCTTCGTCTCACATTTACAAGTCGACATTCAACGGTATGGAAGAGAGTACTGTCGAAAACATTCATGTATCGCACTCTCTCGGTTGATAAACGGTTCCTGTATATCTGTGTTGGCCTGAAAAGCTCTTTCGGAATTATACCAAACCAAACAACGTAGTTGCAATAGTTTTCCCGCCATTCTCAATTTGCGAAATGAATTTCTTGTAATGGATTTCGAGAGTGATTGTGGCAACGTATCTCGGGAACCATCAGGTTCATACGTCACATATTTGACAGCTCGAGAACTAGTGCATATTGGATTTTGTGTCCGATTGTTTACCGTAAATCCTCATAAACCCTGAACAAAATGGCCGTCAGCGACCATTCAAAATTGCCAAATTTTCAAGAAACGGATTTGGACACGGAAAGTGACAACGTTTCTGTTTCCCGAACTGACGACCGAGAATATGCAACAGTTTTGATTCTATATAATATGGTTTGGCCGCCACCTTGAATTTTTTTTAGAAACTGAACATATAAATCTCGAACCGTGGCATGTACAGACTTGTAGTTTGTTGCATTGTATTCTACAGAACTATCCCATAACGGCTAGTGACATGACATAAAATGTTAAAACATCAATATATACAAAGTGTAAGACAAAAGGAAACCTTCACTTCCAGCATTTATCAGTCATGAGGACACGTTTACTTCCCGACAGGGGAGATAATCGATTCCTGTTATTAGATAACGTGTGCCAATATTAAGGTATGGTCGGTATCTACTGCAATTCGATACATACATATGTACTCCCGTGATGTGGCCGATGCCACATGTAACATCGGGACCAAGGGTTCCACATTTTTAAAGAGATCTCTCTCTCTTAAGAGCAACTTAAGAGGAAATGTTCTTCATCTTCAGTGACTCCACATGTTCTACAGATTCTTTATTCTCTAAGAACAGGGAATCTTTTATATCGTCGGTCCAATTTGTAAATTGTGAGCACCAATTCTGAACCGGCTGTATGCTATCCGTTTCATCGTAGCTTCAATAGTTTTCTCGTTATTCTCCAGCGTAATTCACACTAAAAGTGGCTACCTAAAATAAAATGGTCGCTATCGAACGATCCATTTTGTCGATTTTTCATGTAACAGATTTCAACCGCAAAAAAAGTTCGGCCGCTTCCGATCGAAAAGCAATTCTGTTGCTCCATAGGCTGAGATGGGCACTTGGAACTCTCGGATTGCAGCTTGCTGCTTCATATTTATAACTTATTTCTTAGTATGCGCGAATGGGATGTTAACCCTATGTTACCTGGACCTTTTGGGACCTGTCCAGGCCTGGGGGAGGTGGGGGCCTTTCGCTCATCTGTTTTTTTGACTTATTCCTTGAGCTAGCAGGCATGGCGAAAGCAATTCATGATTTGGGGGCTACTATCACAGCACAAAATGGCGAGGGTCCAGGGGCCGCCTATCCCCCGAAGCTCCAGGGGTCTTAGATGGCCGGAGAGGCGTTCTAGCGTATTTCCGAGCAATAAAACAAGAAATCCCCCCCCGTGTAAACTCTATTTGTGTTGCCTGTTTTTCAAACATTTTTAAATATTCATCGTCAAGCAAAATGATGTCCGGAAATATTATATCCGCGGAAGAAATGATTATATCCGCGGACGAAATATTATGTCAGCGGAGGAAATATTATATCCGCGGAGGAAATGATTATATCCGCGGAGGAAATATTATATCCGCGGAGGAAATGATTATATCCGCGGAGGAAATATTATATCTGCGGAGAAAATATTATATCCGCGGAGGAAATGATTATATCCGCGGAGGAAATATTATATCCGAGAAGGAAATATTATATCCGCAGAGGAAATTATTATATCCCCGGAGGAAATATTATATCCGAGGGGGAAATGATTATATCCGCGGAAGAAATACTATTATCAGCGGAGGAAATATTATATCCGCGAAAGAAATGATTATATCTGCTGAGGAAATATTATATCCGCGGAGGAAATATTGTATCCGCGGAGGAAATGATTATATTCGTGGAGAAAATATTATATCCGCGGAGGGAATATTATATCCGCGGAGGAAATGATTATATCGGCGGAGGAAATATTATATCCGCGGAGGAAATATTATATCCGCGGAGGAAATGATTATATCCGCGGAGGAAATATTATATCCGAGAAGGAAATATTATATCCGCAGAGGAAATGATTATATACTATTATCAGCGGAGGAAATATTATATCCGCGAAATGATTATATCTGCTGAGGAAATATTATATCCGCGGAGGAAATGATTATATTCGTGGAGAAAATATTATATCCGCGGAGGGAATATTATATCCGCGGAGGAAATGATTATATCGGCGGAGGAAATATTATATCCGCGGAGGAAATATTATATCCGCGGAGGAAATGATTATATCCGCGGAGGAAATATTATATCCGTGGAGAAAATATAATATCGGCGGAGGAAATATTATATCCGCGAAGGAAATGATTATATCCGCGGAGGGAATATTATATCCGCGGAAGAAATGATTATATCCGCGGAGGCAATATTATATCCGCGGAGGAAATTATTATATCCGCGGAGGAAATATTATATCCGCGGTGGAAATGATTTTATTATCCCTCAACCTAAATGGTAGCATTTCCATTGGTCAGTTTACTAGGGTGTAAAAATCCGTACACCCGGATCTTTCCATGTCAGCGCCCGATCGGTCTGACCGATCACGTGACCAATCATCTTAATGCGGTATACTGAACCATGTTGAACGGTGTGGCCGAACGGTTCCTCTAGCGGAAGGGCTCCCAGGGGATAAAAATTCACGGTTCACGTGCGAAAGCAGACATGGCGGATCTCCACTTCAAGACTTCCAACTTAAGGGCAAACCTAAGAAGATTGAAAATTACTGATCAAAATGATAGTCATAGGCAGTGTTTGCCAAATATCTCCAAAATGGCTACAAGGATTTGGATGAAAATTTCGCATACATTGGTTCAGATTGTTGTGGTTATTGCAATGCAATTAGAAACCAAATATATTCCTATTTCACCAAGAAATCACTCTTGCAACTTACCGCATTGAACTGTAAGGATGCCTGGGTGCATTACTTGGATAGGAATTTAAAAACGCCCAATAAACTTCCTTTAAATCAATCACAAGAAGATCCTACATGGATAATTGGGAAAGGAATTGAGAATGGCTTCAAAATTGAAAATTTACAAACAGGAAATGAGCATAGGATGTAAATGTTGCACTGCCATTTTCTGCAAGTACTTCTTTTACAGCTGAGTTGAATATTCAGTTGGTAAAATTAACCCTTGATTACCGAATACAGCAGACATAGAACCATATTACACGAGTATACACGACGAATATTTGGGGGGTTAATCTACATGTGTGTTTATACAGTATACTCCCCCCGTTTTACATAAGAATGGAGCACATGGTCATTGAGTTATGACCTGCTACAAGGTAAACATGCGTTGCGTAGAGTTCTGACCTGTTTTGACATATTTATTCACGCTCATAGAAGAGTATTGCACTTAACTATCATATTACCAACTATATACAAGCATGATTATTGCCTATACAAACAGTTTTTGGACAAATACAAACCACAATTGATGGGTCGCTTTCCTCCATGTGTTGTTGTTGTGTTGGAGGATTCCACACTTACGCCGCACTATCGTCCGCCAACAATTCGTATCTGATCGAGTATATGAATAGAAATGCCCAGCAAAATAGTACTACAGGTATCAGATACTAAAAATGCAAAAAGAATTATTGCGCAAGTAAGAAACGACTAGAGTCCTATAGAATGTATTTACTAAATCCATTTACAAAAATTGACAAAAATAACTTGGAGTGCATGATGCATGGTGACGTCACGATTCGCTGATTTCCGCAGGAATCGTCGGAAAACCCAGAATGCCATTTAACTCCCAACAACTGAGGCAAACCACCCAGATATATAGTCCCTTCACTAAAGGATAATTATTAATCAATAGACGATTTCATTGATATTATGACAATCCATTAATACATACTAAGGGAACATGTAAGGATTCGTTACACTTCGGGATGTTGAATGAATGTTAGATTTCCGGCGCATGTTTATGCAGACAAGGTGCTTGACCCAGCCAGTTTGTGACGATGAAAATGGCGGGGCGGAGCTTTTGAAAGGAACGTAAAAATACACATGGAAAGAGGTTAATAATCCAACATTTCCTTCATTGTGTCTCCCTTGGCAGGTAGTATTTCACTTGATATAAGTGACGATCTTGCTCTGTGTCCAGTTGTCAAGGATGGTAATATCATAATTTTTATTCTGTACTATTAGTAATATTGTAAACAATACAGCGAATATTACCTTCCCATAATTCCAAGCGACAAGTAAAGTGAAGAAGATGCCATGGCGGATCATTTGTCACTCATTTCCTGCTTGCAAATTTTCAATTTTGAAGCCATTCTCAATTCCTTTCCCAATTATCCGTGTGGGATCTTCTTGTGATTGATTTAAAGGAAGTTTATTGGGCGTTTTTAAATTCCTATCCAAGTAATGCACCCAGGCATCCTTACAGTTCAATGCGGTAAGTTGCAAGAGTGATTTCTTGGTGAAATAGGAATATATTTAATTTCTAATTGCATTGGAATAACCACAACAATCTGAACCAATGTATGCGAAATTTTCATCCAAATCCTTGTAGCCATTTTGGAGATATTTGGCAAACACTGCCTATGACTATCATTTTGATCAGTAATTTTCAATCTTCTTAGGTTTGCCCTTAAATTTTCCACTATTTCTGGCGGGAGATACCATAATATTGACTAGAATACCATCATAGTCGGAGTATTCTACTTCTCGCATGTCGAGAATATAAATATAACGAACATGAAGCGTTTTCTGGCCACACAAAAATTATGCATAATCGCTACCGAACCAGGGTCGGCGAGTTGTGCGCTTTCAAAGATCCTTTCCCGAAATCAACACACAATATTATACACAACCGTTGATATTTGATGAAAGGAAGTCTTGCTGCATCACGTTCAATCAATCTTTTAGACACACATACCTTGTAAATGGTTATATTTAGGGTCAAAATTGAACACTGTCACAGCTCGGCGTCCGTGTTGCGCGTCTACATTACTCGCGTAGACAACGCGTTTTGTCAAAATGGAGACCGGTTTCGTCATTCTCGTCTCGCGAGACTCCCTACTGCGAGAAAGAGTCTCACGCGTAAATGGGGGCCATCCCCCCAAAATTTGGGGGGTGAGTAGGCGGCGTATGATTATCTGGCTTGTCACTGACCTGCTGACTCCGCCGAGTTAGAAGCGAATTGTTAAACATAACGTGGGCTATATAATTGGGAAATGACTCTTTCCGTTTCGGAGCATATCAATCGCGAACAAATTATTGTCGGTATGTATACTTGGCCGTGAAAGCGAGTTATCTAATACAGGAAGTAGTTCGCGGGTAGACACGGCTCGCTTTGAGAATGATGTCATGCTGCCTCGCTTTGAGATTGGAGATTCAAAAATGTCACCAGTTTACATGAGAGTCGCTTTGGTCTCCCGCGGGTAGACACGGCTCTCTTTGAGAATGCGGTTTCGTAAATGGACAGACACATATATGCTGAATTTCCGTGGTAAAGTTTCAGAAAAATTGCCTTTTCAACTGTATAATTCGATATGTTAATTAAAAAATGCTTTCGGGATAATAAATTCGTTATTCAGGTTTTTCCCAGGGTGTATGAAAAGTTATGACCCTCCCTGAAACTCATACACCTGACGCCTCAGGGTGTATGAGTTTCAGGGAGGGTAATAACTTTTCATACACCCTGGGAAAAACCTGAATAACTAATATTATTATCCCTCAACCTAAATCGTAGCATTTCCATTGGTCAGTTTACTAGGGTGTAAAAATCCGTACACCCGGATCTTTCCATGTCAGCGCCCGACCGGTCTGACCGATCACGTGACCAATCATCTTAATGCGGTATACTGAACCATGTTGAACGGTGTGGCCGAACGGTCTCTAGCGGAAGGGCTCACAGGGGATAAAAATTCACGGTTCACGTGCGAAAGCAGACATGGCGGATCTCCACTACAAGACTTCCAACTTTAATTTTCCACTATTTCTGGCGGGAGATACCATAATATTGACCAGAATACCATCATAGTCGGAGTATTCTACTTCTCGCATGTCGAGAATATAAATATAACGAACATGAAGCGTTTTCTGGCCACGCGAAAATTATGCATAATCGCTAACCGAACCAGGGTCGGCGAGTTGTGCGCTTTCAAAGATCATTTCCCGAAATCAACACACAATATTATACATAACCGTTGATATTTGATGAAAAAAAAAGCGGAACACGTAAACCTCCACGTGCGGAAAAGACGGACTTCATATGGTAGGGATAGGCGAGCAGCTAAAGTAGAAAAAGTGCAGCATCGCTCAGGTGCGCCATTGAGACGAGGCTATCCTTATACTCTAACCAAAAGGGGCGACTTGTGGACGCTGGAGTGTATCCCGAACTCATGATCTCAGGCATACCGGGGATGTGGATTGATCTACCATGGTAGAGTTACCTCCGCCTCCTGGGTAAAAAGTGTATGCGTGAGTGAGTGCGTGAGTGAGTGAGTGAGTGTGTGAGGCGTGCCCAACGCCCGCTTGAACGCATGGATGCACTAACGATGGTGAGTGAGTGAGTGCCCAACGCCCGTGAGGCGTGCCCACCGCCCGTGTTAACGCATTGGCACGCTAACGATGGTGAATGAGTGAGTACCCAACGCCCGTTTTAACGCATTGACACACTAACGATGGTGAGTGAGTAAGTGAGTGAGCCAGTGAGTTAGTGAGGGTGAGCGGAAGTGAGTGAGTGGTCATATAAGGTCGTTTGTACACCATTAGCCTCAGTCTGTGTCCCTAAGTCAGGTCCAACGAAATAGACGCGAACGTCCTCTACTAGTGGATGGACGGGAACGTCCGCTACTATTCGATGGACGTTTGCCTCATTTCACCAGGTTTAGAGAGGTCTGCCGCCTCTTCATACGAAGCTCGCCAAACCCTCCGCTATCACCTCAAACCCTCCGCCAGCCCTCTTTTCTTTCTCTAACCCTTGGGCCGAAAAGTTTTCGTTCGAGGGTAAGCATCTTTACAGAGGGTGAGCGGAGGGTTCGCGGGCTTTCCCACGCGCATGATTCTCACCTTGTCGGAAGGTCTGAAGATATAGGCGGATGACATTGATCTATTGATATCTGACGACCTTTGCCTTTGATAAATGACCTTGACTACGACATTGATCCTGAACTTTATTATAGTCATTCATAATAGGTATGCTTTTTT
>JAVTVY010041538.1:0-18192 GCA_036873755.1 Hanleya hanleyi | reverse complement strand
AAAATTATGATAAACTGCAAAAAGAGAATCTTGAACCGAACATAGGGAAAATGAAGCAAAGATTTAACATCTGGACTGGGAGAGGGTTAACGCCTCTTGGTAAAATTTTACTCTCAAAATCTGAAGGTATATCTCGTTTAGTATATCAAGCTAGTGTTATACCTATTAATGACAGTTATATAAGAACTGTAAACAAGGAACTATTTAGTTTCATCTGGGGATATGGCAGAGAAAAGGTCAAACGTAGGATAATGATAAATAATGAATGCTTTGGGGGATTGAATGCTCCAGACTTCTCTTTAATGAACAAAGCCATAAAATTAGTATGGTTAAAAAGGTTCTTCTCTGACGAGGATGGCTTCTGGAAAATCATACCTGCAACTATTTTCAATAAACTTGGTGGATTAGAGTTTTTATTACAATGCAATTTTAACTCCAAGAAACTCAATGAATCTGTTCCGTTATTTTATCAGCAAGTCATTGACTCTTGGAAAGAACTGTATAGTACTGAGTGTGGAATTTTTCAGCAGATTATCTGGAATAACCAGGATATATTATATTCAGGAAAGTCCTTATTTTACGGCAATTGGTTTGATGTGGGTATTGTTCATGTGCAAGATCTGATGGACAATAATGGTAATTTTATGGATTTTAAGAGTGTTTGTGCTAAATACAGCCTAACTTTGAATTACGATAATTATAAATTATGGAGAGTATTAGAGAAATCTTGTTTCACTGCTATCCAGAATAAAATACCATGTGTTAAAGAAAGTTTGCCAAAAAAATTTGACATACCCTTCATAGATGATATTATTATATCCCATCACAAGGTTTGTTGTAAATTGTTTTATCGTGCATTAGTTTTGAAGCACGCACTGCGCAAAACCATTCATCCTGGAGACCTGGACGTTGACCAACATCTTATTTGGAAACTTCCCTATGAAACTAAAGTGGAAAACAAAGTTAAGATATTACAATTCAAAATCCTTCATTCAATCTATCCCTCCGACAGTTATTTATTTAAATTAAAGGTGATGTCATCTCCGAACTGTGCCAATTTTGGAAATATTGACGTACTCGAGCATAATCTTGTTCATTGTGAGGTTAAAAAGAAGTTTTGGAAGTTTTTTAACGAATGGATCAAACAGATCGTCGATCACACACTGGATCTCTCGGACGCTAATATTTTGTTCGGAATCTTCAGTAAAACTTATCCTCAAGATGAAGTCAAATTACTCAACTTTTGTATTTTGTATGCTAAGTATTATTTGTACTCCTGTCATGTTAACAGATCACCGGTATATTTCATAAATTTTCTCTCCTTCTTACAACCCACTATTTTAATTTTTAGAAAAAGTAGACTATTGAACCATAAGTTCCTTGATGAGCTATAATTTGTTAGCGAACCCATTTTGTACATATTCGTAACTATTATATTGTCCGCCATAATCAACGAAATATACATAGTCTTGTATGGTACTTGATCTTGTCGAACTATCATAGTATAATAATTCACAGACGAGAAAATAATTTATCATTACATGTATTAGAAAACCAGTTATATTAAAAACCAGAGGAATGTTTACATATCTTCACTTCCACGTGGTGTCTACACGTGTTCACTGTTTACGATATGTCTCATTAATATTCATTAAACAGAGTAAACTGTGTCTATTGGTGCTTTAAACAATGTCAGTTTAGGATATTTGGAGCCTTTTGTGGTTCACCCCGTGCATCTTAGTTACTTTGTTAATACAATTGAGTACAAATGTAACCTTTCTCCAGACGCAATGTTCTGACGCGGCTTTTGTGAAATTACGTCAGTATGCATCCGATACATTTGTCCCTGATATTTTAAAGATGTATATCTAAAGATGTTCTTTTTAACGTCTAACGGTCATCTTTCTTAGTATATTTTGTTTTTTATAATTTTTCCTTATCTGTCCTTGTCATGCAGTATCTAATCCTCATTTCCCTTTTTATTACAATGATTACTGTCCATGTCATGTCTTTGTCAATCGTGTCAAAAATATACTAAATTTATATAGATGGTATATAGGGTTTTCACTCGGCCATGGACGGCTTGGAGAATTATCTTTTATGTGATATATTGCTGCATTATCTGTGTATCCGAGGCTACTGTCAAATGCCTTTCTGCCTTAGCCACGCTTCAAATTCCATATTAATATTCATTGTTGGCACGTGTCAATAATCGGCGCTCGATGGGTCAATTTATCAGCATAATATGGTAACATTGTTCTTTTATATTTTTCACGCCAGAATGTTAATCTGGTACAAGTTATTCAAACTGATTAGGAATGTACTGACAAATGTCATTCTTTTAACCACGCCCCATTGTTCATATTGATATTGGTCCTTGCTGGAACGTGTCAGAATCGGTCACAAATTTATTTTTAAATCAATCAGAATGCAGCAACTTTAACCTGGCAATTTGTATTGGTAAATTTGTTAGTAAAATTATTACGTTCTGGCTATATCATATGCAGTGTTTTATTACAGTATCAACACTATAATATCTTCGCCCCATATTCCATGGCCACGTGGAACTGTAGGGGTTGTTTGTAAAACCGTGGCTATACCATCCGGTAATAAATGCCCAGTGGTTTGTCCAGGGCTTAACTGCAAAAAAAAAAAAAAAAAAAAAAAAAAAAAAAAAAAAAAAAAAAAAAAAATGCGCGTTTCAAAGTCTGCGTTACAGTGACCAAACACACTTGATACAGACGAACGTAACTCGTTAGACGCCAATATAACTAGAGAAGAATTTATTGAGGCAATGAAAGAACTTAAAACAGATAAATCACCGGGATGTGATGGAATAACAAATGAATTCTATCAATTCTTTTGGTCTTCGATAAAAACCCCTGTCTGATTAAAATAAGACCTATCATGCCGCTTCCTGGCTGAACTCTATACCGGCCATGTTAAATGTTGGACTGGTGCTATCAATAAGATAGGACTTATAACATTGCGGTCCCAAAAAGTATTTAATTTCGGCCCCCTATTTTAAAAATGGATTTCGATTCTTTATCATAATACATTCAGTAGTGTGGTCAATAAAGGCAGTTCAACCAATTGGTTTCAAATTTTCAGAGGGGTCCAACAAGGCTGTCCGCTCTCGCCTTATATATTCATATTACATACCGGTACAAGATTAATTAAGGAAGGATTGCGCAAGTGTAATGAAATAGAAGGAATAGCAAAATTACAAAGGGAAATAAAAGGCCTATATTTTGCAGATGATGCAACATTTACACTTAAAACTCTTAAATCTATTGAAGCAGCTATTAGGTTTTACAGAAAACAAAAGATATTAAGTGGTTTAGGGCTGAATATTGACAAAACCTATTTAATGCCAGTAGTATAGTAAGGATAAATTGAGGCCAATTGACCTTTGCGCACTTAAAGAGCAAATTGAGGCCCCTTGACCTTTGACCTCTGAGTCCGGTCACTTTCGGTCACGTGACCGGACTCAAAGATCAAAGGTCAAGGGGTCTCAATTTGCTCTTAAAGTGCACAAAGGTCAATTGGCCTCAATTTATCCTTACGGATAAAAATGGTACGCAAGGTTCAAAGGTCACTTCCGGTCACGTGACCGGACTCAGAGGTCAAAGGTCAAGGGGTCACAATTTGCTCTTTAACTGCACAAAGGTCAACAGACCTCAATTTACACTTACTGGCTATTAATACGATCTTCGATACGATATTCTATATTTATCGCACGTCATTCTCCGTAGGTGACGTGACGGCCCAGCAAGAATTATCTGCCCCTACATAAGACCCCAGTGACTTCCAACGTTAACCTACGGGGAATCCATGTATGGGAAAGGGGTGGTCATATACATATTTTTTTTCCTTGTGGATTTTACTATGGGTTGTGGCACCTTGTTTTTTTTATCTCGCGATGTAGAACACGATGGGAGGTGTCTCGATGCCATGGGTTAACTTTCGCTGAAAAGTTCAGGGAGGTCTTGCGTGGACATGTTAGGTCCATAATTTCTGGCGCACTCGACAATGTTAGTCCCAATGGGGAACCAACTCAGGAACATTTGCGCGGTATGGACCCGGGTGTGGCCCCTTGATTTCTTTATCTCGAGCTGTAGAACACGATGGGAGGGGTCTCGAGGCCATGCGTTGAATTTTGTTGAGAAGTGCTGATGATGTTTGCGCAGTAGGTAGGCAGATCGAGGTGGACGTTATGGGGTCTAGGTGGACCGATTGGGTCGTGTGAGGTGTCAGTTTGAAGCATTCGTGGGGGAGCATCCGACTAGATGGCTGTGTAGTGGAAATACCGCCCATCTGTGCATGCGCAGTTGAAAAAGTGCATTGAAATGACCGTTTTGGGGTTGAGATGGTTCAATAGTGGTCCGAATGGGCCGTATGAGGTATACTAGTCAAGCACTCGTGGACTAGAGTCAGACTGGGGGTAATATGCGCCTGCGCACTAGGGGAATAGTAGAGAAAGGGGAGATTCGGAAGAGCAAAGGAGCGCGTTTGAGTAGCGGTGGCCATGTTCGCTCTCGCTACCTAGTGGAGTTACCTCAGCACGTGTGTAGGTGTGTGCGTGTGTGTGTGTGTGCGAATGGTGGAGGAGGGGAGGAGAAAGTGGAGGAGGAGGAGGAGGAATGCGAGTGAGTGAGTAGTCATATAAAGTCGTTTGTAAATCATTAGCCTCAGGCCGTACCCAAACATGAGTGGGGTCCTATTGAAGCTCTATCTGGTGCATGGGGCCAGAATGGTGGTGATATGCGTGCGCATGCTCATGGAGGATTAGTAGAGAAAGGGGAGTTGCGGAGGTGCTGACTATGCCCCAAGCACTTCAAGGTTATATGCATAGCAATACTTGCAGTGAGAGAAGGGAAATCCCACGCAGCGCTTTGACGCCATGATGTAGACATATGAAAGAAAGAAAGATCAATTCGTTCACAAGTTTTCATATAGTTTATTCGCCCCAATGTTACATCATACCCAAGCTGAGGAAGCTGCGTTGGATATGTTTACAATTCAAGTACTCTCGTGAAATCATTGACCGCCATTTGGCGCTGCATCTGTCATATTCGTTCTTCCCCGTTAGATGTATATTCGGCTGCTCTTGTCCAATCAGAAGTCGCCATTTCAGAAAGATCAATCTTCGGCCGTGTTCGCTCTGATCCGTTGTTCTAATCGTCGTCGGGCGGGCCAGGATACTGTAACGGTAACATGTCATGGAACAGCTGTTTGCACATTTTGTTTGCATTTTGCATGGTCTCGGTGGGTGATAGTCCCATATCCTCTTCCAAGTGATGATTGGTCATGATGGCATGTGCGTGTTTTTAACATGCGTTGCTGAATGAGTTATTTAGCATGGTTGAGTTACAATCATGTCGTCAAGCAAATTATATAGTGTCCACATACATTTCTTTTCAGAGTATGGCTTCATTATGCCTGTTTACGTCCGCTGGAGCTCTCTCGTTTAATGATCGGTGCTGTCGACGGTTGTAAGCTCCCATTACGTCTGCAAGAACATCCAGGTAGCGGTAGGTTTGCTTATGCGTGTAATACTTATATATTACGTTCTTAACCGGCATGATGACCCTTTCCACGTAATTGGCCTTCTTCTCATTATGTGTGACATAATGTTTAATTCCCTTCTTCATCAAGTAGGCCTTCACCCATCGGTTATTGAATTCACTACCTTTATCGACTCTAAGATATTTTGGGGATCTACCTTGCTTTAAAATGGATTCCAATCCCGCAACGATTGACTGATGTTGTTTATTGGGGAGAGGAACGACCCATAAATAACGCGAGAAGACGTCAATAGCGAAGAGTAGGAACTTTATGTTGTCATTGTGTTTCGATACATTGGTAACATCAACCAGGTCGGCGTCCCACAAATGATCAATTCCAGCTGATATCACTCTATTTCTCTTAAATGAATATCGAATAGGTCTCTGTAAACTGTAAGGGTCTTGATCGCTCAACCAATGGTTTAGATCGGTTACTAGGGGAACGTTATACCCTCGTTTACGCAAAATATTGCGTAGCTTGACAGGGCCTGTAAACGAGGGTATAACGTTCCTCTAACCGATCTAAACCAATGGTTGAGCGATCAAGACCCTTACAGTTTACAGAGACCTATTCGATATTCATTTAAGAGAAATAGAGTGATATCAGCTGGAATTGATCATTTGTGGGACGCCGACCTGGCTGATGTTACCAATGTATCGAAACACAATGACAACATAAAGTTCCTACTCTTCGCTATTGACGTCTTCTCACGTTATTTATGGGTCGTTCCTCTCCCCAATAAACAACATCAGTCAATCGTTGTGGGATTGGAATCCATTTTAAAGCAAGATAGATCCCCAAAATATCTTAGAGTCCACAAAGGTAGTGAATTCATGCCGATGGATGAAGGCCTACTTGACGAAGAAGGGAATTAAACATTATGTCACACATCATGAGAAGAAGGCCAATTACGTGGAGAGGGTGATCAGGACGGTTAAGAACGTAATATATAAGTATTACACGCATAAGCAAACCTACCGCTACCTGGATTTTCTTGCAGACGTAGTGGGAGCTTACAACCATCGACAGCACCGATCACTAAACGAGAGAGCTCCAGCTGACGTAAACAAGCATAATGCAACCATACTCTGGAAAGAAATGTATGTGGACACTATACAACCTACACGGAAACAGCCCTTTAAATTAAAGATTGGTGATTCTGTTCGTATTTTACACGTGAGATATGTATTCCAACGGGATTATCAAGCCAAGTGGACAGAGGAACTCTTCAAAATTTCAAAAAGATTTCGTCGCCAAGGGCTACCGATATACGAACTCATAGATTTCATGGACGATGAAATACAGGGGACATTTTATCAACAAGAGCTCCAGTTGGTCAATAAAGATGTTGATGCATTATGGAGGATTGAAAAAGTACTCAAAACACGACGTCGCCGAGGCAGGGTGGAACAACTGGTCAATTATGTCGGGTGGCCAATCAAATTCGCTAGTTGGGTAGCTCAAGAAGATATTGAAGCAATCTAACCATAACGCTCTAAGGGGTGTCAGGAAGTGTGTAGAAGTGTGGCGCTATGCACACGACTGTATATATATAAGGTCGTTTGTGAACCATTAGTTCGTGTATCATGTCGAGTACGTGTACGTTCTGTCAGAGAACCTTCTCTCGCCGCGATAGTATGCTCAGACATATGCGTCTGAGGCATAGTCAGGAGATACCCCAGAATCCCGCTAGAGGTCCACCAAGTGGAGTAGAGCATCCCTATACCATGATGGTCAGCGGCCCTACGGGATGTGGCAAGATATCCTGGGTGATCAAATTTTTAGAAGAAGGGCCCATCAGCTATACCCGTATAGTTTGGTGCTACAGCCAGTGGCAGTCCGCCTACGAAAACACCTCTTTGAAGAATGTAACATTCGTGCCTGGTATCCCTAATGACAGTGGAGAGGCTTACTACTTCGACCCTAATGAGATCAACGTGGTAGTGCTCGATGGCCTGATGGGTATGGCTAAGGGAGACTCACGCATCTCCGATCTCTTCACGAAAGGGTCCCATCATCGCAATCTGCCCATCATCTATTTGACCCAAAATTTGTTTCCACAAGGGAAAGCCTCTCGCGACATTACTTTAAACTGTCAATACTTCGTACTCTTTAACAACCCTATTGACAGACAACAAATACAGCTCTTTGGACGACGTATCTATCCCAAACACACAGAGTATTTCATGGAGAAATATGAAGATGCCATATCCACTTACGGTTACCTCTTGATAGACCTAAAGCCAACTACACCCGACAATCAACGACTGAGGAAGGTTGCCGAATCGCAGGTTGGAATGGGACTTTTCATCAGACAAAGACCTCCGTGGTACACTACGCAAAAAGGTAAAGGAAATAAGCGTCTGAAGCCTAACGGTTGTGGAGGGCTTACCGGTAGTGTGAAACGAGAAACATGGAGAAGGCTGTTCCGTGTTCCTTCACGAGTGATGTTCAATGGTAAAATTATTGAAAAGGTCGCACAATATAGGAAGAAGGGATATACAGCAGACGAGGCCATAGACTTAGCAGTGGAGGCATATACACCTCAGATGACTAGAAAGATGTGTCAGACTTATGTTGACACAATCACGGGTATGAAAACTTTGGAATCTGATAGTATTCATACGGAGTTAATGAAGACTTGCCTTGAATTGCAGAAATTACATAATATGGACTTTGCTGAGGCGATGACCCAGAGCATCAAACTGAGATGGCACCTATTCAAAGATTTATGTAAAACACGAGAGGATGATTAATGTTATTTATTTTAATACGTAACATG
Organism: Hanleya hanleyi; assembly: GCA_036873755.1. NCBI lineage: Eukaryota > Metazoa > Mollusca > Polyplacophora > Lepidopleurida > Hanleyidae > Hanleya > Hanleya hanleyi. Next base: position 9,842 of record JAVTVY010041538.1, on the reverse strand, counting down.
TAAATAAATATTATTTCTGAGTGTAACCATATCGATACATAAGGGGTTCTTTTATTCTAATACATGATGATGATTATGGTTAATGTCTTTTATTCTAATACGCAACATGTAATACACAAGAATTAATGTTATTGATTCCTACATATATAAGTAGAGGGTGTTTAGCCGCTTCTGGCCCAATCTTATATGTAATACACCACAAAATAGTGTTTTTGTTACTTAATATGTATTGCTCCCTATTTTTTTACATAATATTTTTGTACTTAAAAAACATTGCTCTCCGTTTTGTTACTTCATATGTATTAATCCCTGCTTTCATATGTAAGTTCTATTTGTAGATTCTGGCATCATTGTTAATACACCTGTTCTATTGTTATTTCCTGTTCTTTTGTCGTACAGACGCATCTAGGTAGAACAATGGTCTCCTCATAAACAAAGAGCGATGAGTCACGCTATTGATTGTCTTCATAGCTAAATTTATATCTACCCACACAGTGACATTATATGGAAAACCCCTGTTCTATTGTTATTTCCTGCTCCTTTGTCTTTATTTCTTGACAAACGTACCCCCACACCTATGCAGAACATTAGTCTGTTCATAAACAAAGAGTGGTGAGTCATACTATCGTTAATACACCTGTCCCTTTGTCTTTAATTCTCGACAAGTACAGACGCGTCTAAGCAGAACAATGGACTCCCCATAAACAAAGAGCCATGAGTCATACTTTACATTATCATCATAGCTGAATGGAAGGTTTTTGTCTACGCCCACATATACTATAATGCATGTTGTTTATCGGACAGATCCCATCCCATAACTAAAAATCTCTCCACAAAGGTCACAGTGTTTTCGCTTTTCGCTTTCTCTACTACTCATTTTGTATGGACTTTAAATACGCTTTATTTACTATTCATTATATTACTATAGTCTACCCCGCGCGGTTCAATAGTAGCTCATTTGGAGCGAGATAGGCCAATCATGCGTGCATGATATTGCTTTCTTTCTATACTACTCACCCATTTTTTTAATTTTTTTTTCCTCTCGTTAAATTCGGTGTGTATTGTAGCGATGAAGCTGTCGCTAAGCTTCAGTGAAGTCCAATTACAGCAGATATACTTCAGCAGTCAACATATGAAAACTTAGGATATAGTTGAACGGATTATCAACTTAGCTAAATAACACCCCCTATGCTGTTATATGTTGAACCTGTAACATTGGAGACCGGGAAGCAACACAATAAGAAACAATAACTCAAGACTGATTTCTCAGGATAAATAAACTCTTCTTTTATTCATATAGTTACATGTCCTTCAGTTCAGATTTGCTTTGCATAATCTAATTATGACCAATGAGCGGAATTACTATGCTTTCATGGGGTGGAGACTTGCAGGAGTGCATAAAACTAAACGGGATGGCTGTAGTCGAATACTGTTGTAACATACAATCATTCCAATGAGTTCCACTTGCATCCATTACAAGCAGCTGTCGTTGAATACTGTAACCCGATGTGATTTCATGGGGTGTTCATGCACACTACTGTTAAATGAAGGGTGACTGCAGTCAAATACTGTAACCCGATGCGATTGCATGGGGTGTTCATGCACTACTGTTAGGCGAAGAGTGGCTGCAGTTGAATACTGTATTCCGATGTGATTTCATGGGGTACTGTAATCCGATGTGGTTGCATGGGGTACTGTAACCCGATGTGATTGCATGGGGTGTTCATGCACACGACTGTTAGGTGAAGAGTGGCTGCAGTTGAATACTGTATTCCGATGTGATTGCATCGGGTACTGTAATCCCATGTGATATCATGGGGTACTGTAATCCGATGCGATTGCATGGGGTACTGTAATCCGATGTGATTGCATGGGGTACTGTAATCCGATGCGTTTGCATGGGATACTGTAATCCGATGTGATTGCATGGGGTACTGTAATCCGATGTGATTGCATGGGGTACTGTAATCCAATGTGATCGCATGGGGTGTTCATCCCACTACTGTTTCAACAATCTATGTTTTCTTGGATGTCCATGTTTTCTTGGATGTCCATGTTTTCTTGTATGTCTATGTTTTCTTGGATGAGCCAAAGATATCTTGGGTGAGCAAAAGATAATGGGTAGAAGTCTTATTTACTTCAGTTTGACCATGACCCCATGATTTCTTGGAGTACACTCTACAGTGTTCCAAGTATTTCAGAGAGTCAAAGCAGAAAAATGAAGTCAAGACACTGAACCATTATCCTCATCGGCATCTGTAGCTCCTTCCCATATTCAGCAATCCTCAGATGTCTGTCAGGTCAGAACCCTCTGTTCAGGAGGTGTGGGCTTGTCTGGCTCACCAGAGCAAGTCCCAGAAATTCTCAGAGTTCACTCTTTTATACACTCCAGCCACTAGCCTCTAACCCAAAATGTCGAAAATACCAAAAGCATACTATCGTTAAAACTACTTGGAGAATCTGCGCAATTATCAGATATTTGTGACAGATATTAAATATAGTTTACACAGTTATACAATTTATCCAAGATATGCATCAACTTTCATCTGAAATAAAATACGAACGTCTGATTCAGAGAGTATCACTATCAAAACAACATGGCTGCCTCCGTACAGAGAAGAATAAATTATGCATCTTTTATCATCAATAACTACTGGAATACATCAAACCACAGCTTGTCATGCCATGAATTACAAAGGTAGTACTTTCTTCTAGCTTCGTTATGTGAATAAATCAGTGTAACTTCATTAATTAACGATCTACAGCTCAAAAACCATGGCCATGTGGCACAAACGAAGTATCTCATTACAACAACAACATGCAAGTAAATTCTGCAGAGAGACTGCAGATATCCTCGGAATATTCGTTATCACTGAAAATTATCTGAAATGAACTACAAATGTCAGAACTACAATTAGAGAACACACAAGAGAGATATTCTATAGAACAACAACTTGTAATTATAATATTTAAAAAAAAAATGCAAATACAAACCCAGTAAATTGATGCTCGTCTCATTATTATGTTAACTATTATGTTTGTATAATGGGACCGAGCCATGTAACCGTTTACAAGTGATTGAGTGAGTAAATATCGAGGGGCATTTTGAAAATATAGAATAATTGTGCATAGTTGGAAGACCTCTTTCGGAACATCCCTTTAGTCCCTAAAAGGGATGTTTATCATCATTGTCGGTTGATTTACTGGTTTTAACCGTACTGGGGCGGTAGCGGTGAGGGAGGACCACTTCGGCTGTTATTGTTGTCCACCGGCCTTGTTGGGACCCGCCGTACCTCACCGTGTGGGAAAGGTACATTGTCCGGTGACATTATATGGGGAAAACCCCTGTTCTTTTGTTTATTATTTCCTGTTCTTTTGTCTTTAATTCTCGACGGACTTGCACGCCGCATCTAGGTAGAACAATGGTCCCCCTATAAACAAAGGGGCTTTACAACTTTGATTTTCCCATACATGGCCACATCCTAGAGCAGATAACATTTTTCGAAGGTGGCAATAACCAGATGGTAAACTCCTTTGTTATCATTCAGACTTTCAAAGTACGATTTCTATATAACAAAGGTCTTAATTGTCATTCACCGGATCGACGTACAAGTCCAGACAGCTGATCCTACAATATGGAAGGATCATAATATGGGGACGACTTGTGTTCTTTACGAACATTATGCAAGGTTGATAAGTTTGAATTACACATCTTAGCTTACTAAGGGCATTTCACGTTTCACTTCACACTACACCTAGCCCAGTGACTTCTTTCTCCGTGTAGTTCGCCCGATGTCAGCTTTCCCAAGCATCATGTCGCATGTCCGCTCCATTTAAACAAGTTGTTGCAGAGGTAGCTTTACGCTCCAAACTGCTAGCCCCGTTACGACGAAATAAATCGTACATGCCAGGAGATTACCTCAGCCGGGCTGGTTCCGAATATAACTTCTCCAAACCGGTTTAGGCCCGAAGCTAGAACTTCGGGGATCTTCGTGCATGCACTGAGATACTGAGATAGATCAGACGAGGGAGGGTTTTCATTGAGATAACACGTGAATTCGGATGGGAGGACTTTAATGGGGGACATTTTAGCTTTCTATCGCAGTAGGTGTTGCTAGGCGGGCGCACCTTTCTACGACAACTGGCGTCTGAAGTCAAACAATTTTTGTTTACGGTTGAGAACCAATTTATGCCTGAAAGACTGAAAATTTTCCGGTAAACAAACCAGTATGGAAGCCGGCCATTTTCTCTCTTTGTTCGCGTGTCCCCCACCCCTGTCGCATTGGCCGGTTGTCCATGGGTAGATTGAAGGTTGAATTGTTTTACCGGGAGAAGGCCATCCTGACATATGTAGGCCATTTTAGTAGACGATTCTGTATGAATTCTTTCACGGCGGGCTGTTGATTGAGGAATGTGGTTCAGAGTGGGGTTTTTTCTTTGTCCGGCTGGCTGGCTCAGGCGATAGTAAATTTGCACACAGGCTTGTGTGGTGTCGCGGTTATTCGTTTCGCCTTTCTTGGGAAACTGTTCATTTCAGTCCCGGCTATCCCATATTTATCTGGTATATGGTCGGCTGACATTTCTAGGAAATAGCGTGTCGGTCGTAGTCATTTAATAAACATGGTGTCGCCGTATGTACAGTATTACTGCCCTGTGATAGACGCGCTGTGCGATTAGTAAGGCCTACACGATAAATTCGGCACCATCGATAACACATAAGTTTGTGTGATTATAGCAATTGATCATTTCGCCGTTCTTTGTTGGGAAATCAGTTATATCCAATTCGGTCTGTGCGATTAAAGATGTTCAATTCGGTCGGTGCTATTAAATATATTTCTGGTATATAGCCAACTGAACTTTTCAGTCAACATTTCTTGAAAATAGTGTATCGATCGCATTTACTCAATAAACTTGGCGTCGCTGTATATACAGTATTATAGCCAGGTTGTAATGGGCGGCCTGTGTTATTAGTAAGGCCAGTGCGGTATAATTTGGCACTGTCGACAACATACTTAGGTCTGTGTAAAGTGGCAGCTAATCGATTCGCCTCTTTGAGAGACTTTGTGTTCATTTCGATCTGCTATTAAATATATTTCTAGTATATAGCCAGCTGAATTAGCCAATATTTCTTGGAAATAGTGTATTACTCTATTCAGTTATTAAACTTGGCGTCGCCGAGTATACAGTATTATGATCCTGTGATAAACGCGGCATGTTATTAGTAGTGGCATGTTGACCGTTCGTGACAATAGATTGATAAAAACCGGATAAATTGACTCAGTTGAATTGAATGCGATTTGAGCACGGGAGGGCTATACAATGTTCAAATATTTGTACCGTCTTATCGTATAGAGCTAATATATGGGACAATTTGAATTTTGAAGGAGGTCTTTCTCCATTGTCGCTCCAGGTGTTACTTTTGTATGATAGATTTCCGCTGTGTGGATTGGCTTTTGTGCGAGATATTTCTGCTGTGTGATAGTGTTAATGTATGATAGAAAATTTTGAAATAAAGTTGTGGGTTAATAGTAAATGCTCAGATTATTCGCGGCTCAGTTTAATTTGAGAACGGTTGACTTTTTTCTGCTAACGTTTTCCCCATCCCGATCAAAAGGAAACACGTTTTTTATTTGTGTTTCAAGATATTTTTGGAACGGTTGGTCCCTAATTTGTAAAGTTCCATTTGTGTCGTGGTGTTCGCGATAGTCGAATTTGTCGGATGTCAACTGGTCGGCTAAAAATATCGCTCATCGGGTCAATTTCTGTATTAATCCAGATGTATATCGCCTACATTTTGGTTGTCCGATACGTGATTTTTATTGCTCCGTTCATAGTTTGGGGCACTGTCAGTCATATCGCCGACATTCATAGCGATACCATGGTGTTGCCCGTGTGATAACAGTAATCAGACTTTCCTCAATCCTTTTGAATTGAGTTGATGACCTGTATTTCTTGTTTTAGTTTTCTCCCTTCTCTTGGATTAGTTCAGGAAATTATGTTTTGTTTGAAATTGAATGAGATCGTGCCTATGTTTCATCCGTGAGGGGTCTGAATGGTAGACTGAATGTTGTTCATGATGTTGGACACTATGAAGGTTTTAGAGAAGCATGTCAACAAATGTTGGTTGTTGGCTTTGATTACACATTTAGAATTATTTTAGGAATAAACGAGAGTACTGGTTCCTTGATCGAAAGATCTTCCTTGGCTGGGTGGTGCTTAGTTGGTTTGTCGTGATATAGCTGAAATATTGTTGAAAGCGACGTTAAATTCTATTCACTCGCTCACTCAAAAGACATTCAGGTTGTAGATTTTCTCAGATGTGAAAATTGGCTTTATAGACTGGTTTGGTTATAGGTCAGTTTCCGATATAGGATCCCATCGGTTTCCGACTTTGCCTAATCTAAATTTAAAGCTGTCCTAAATTATTTAGGCTCAATCAGAATCTTCCAACATAGAGTACTATTTCAGAATAGAGATCAGAATAAACCTACAGGATTGAGACTCCTAGGGTATGGAAAGTAGTTTTATAGAGTGTTCTGGTTACAATTCAGTTTCCGTTGTGCGCAACGCACTTACCCGTTGTGCACAAACGGTTTCTGACTTCTGCTGAACCAGATTTGAAGCTGTTCCATAAATTATTTGAGCTAAATCGGAGCCTTCCAATAGTCTACATATATTGTTATGTTGTGAATGAGCAAGTGAGTTTAAATGTTGATACAGTTTACCATCTTGAGAAGACAGACTATTTCCTGGATGTATTTGAACTCGGGAGTTATTAACTCCTCGATGTGATCCAATCTAAAATCCAGTTTGTATTCTGTGTTGCATTTCTCCAGGCACGGGAGACAGTGTTGATTGAAGGTTTATTTATTTTGAACACCGGTGGCCTGCTTTGGTTTTCGGGCACAATTGATAATTGATTTTTTCCCCCCAAGGTCCACCTTGGGTTTCTTTAGTGCTCTATACATAATTAGTTGTAAATTGAAATAGTGCAAGATTAACAGAGAAGTGGCAACGCGTTGACTGTGTGGTAGCACGTGTTGCACTTGTTCTGGAGATGGGTCTTGTTCTTTTTCTTTTTCGCTAATGGATGTAGCACTAGAATAGGCACACTAGAACGTGTTGACTGCGGTAACACGTGTGCATTTGTTCATGAATGTGTTTCATTATTTTGAACTCCTGATCAATGCACATGTTTAAATATTTTCCATTTTTTGGGTCTGAGAAGTTGACACTATGGGTTATTTTTGGTGTCAAATTTGAACATAATGTTGTGAACTGTTTTATTTGTTTCAGTGATTTTTTGGTGTTTTGTAGGGGATAAAATATGTGGATTGTTTTTCGTTTATTTCAGTGAGTTTCTGAAACGAAAAATCACTGAGAGTTTTTGAATTTGTTTGATTAGATTGTGATTGGTATTCTTTATTTCTTTTGAATTGTTTGCAGCAACCGTATGTCATTCCACTTTGGACTGACTTTCATTTTTCAGTGAGTTTCTGAATTGGAAAATTACTTAGTCTTTGAATGTATTTGATTGGATTGTGATTGAGTATTCCTTATTTCTTTTTGATTTGTCTGCATATACCATATATATCATTCCACGTTGGTTGACATGGCAGATTAAGGGCCGTTAATGTGTTAATGATCATAGAGGAAGCACTGCAAAAAATTGAAGGGGGTGAGAAGTGGTCGAAGTGCATGTCGAGTAGAAGAAATCATTGGACTTAGATAAAGAGGTGGGCCAAGTGCATGAGAAGGTTAGGGCATATGGTCTTCGGTTAGGTCGAGTAGACGCTCGACTGGTAGAGGAGGGTGGCCCTTATAATCCAAACTAGTGAATCACCACCGGTAGGTCGAGTTGGACCGCCGGTGTCGGGATGTCCTTTAGAAAGTCTGCCGGACACTGGCGCTCCATGCAGATTCCTTGACCTCATGGTCCAAACCCACCTCCCCCGTTTCTTCCAGGGGCCGCAGTACTATTGTAACTTTTGCATTACTCCATGGTCTACGGAATGACTGATCTGGTGGAGGTGGTTAATGTTGATTCAGTGGGAAATTTTCCGGATGCTGGTAGGCAGTAAGGGAAGGGATAAATAAGAGGTTCCCTCGTCCATTGCTATCACGGCCCTTCCGACCACCGAAGCTATTTTCACTCGTGCCCTAAACACGGCCACTTGAGTCTCCAGGGGTTGACTTTGCCCATTTGGTTGACTGGTGCGTTTTGGGGAATGAACAGTATGGGAATGCTGGTTAGGCAGGTACCGTTTTGGGGAATGAACAGTATGGGAATGCTGGTTAGGCAGGTACCACTGTTTGTGTTAGATTTTCGCTGTACTGGAGATGTGGTGTTGGCGCCTTCGGTTGACGGCCTGTGGCTGGTTTTTTAGTTTCTCTTGGCCTGTGGGTGTGTAGTGGATTTTGGAGATGGGGTATTGGTTGTTTGAGAGAGGAAGGTTTTTAAGGAGTGGTGATTTGTTTAATGTGGGCTTTAGTTTGTTCTGCCAGTGATTGCTGTGGGGATATATTCATGTGTGCCATCACGTGTATGCAGTGGAGGATAAATTGTATTTGGTTTTGTTGTATAGGATGTTTATTTGAAGCATTGTGGAATTGAGCTTTTGAATTTGTTTTGTTGTTGCACAGCAGGTTTATTTGGAGCACTGTGAAATTGAGTTCTAGACCCAAAATGTAATGTGTATTCGGAAATATTGTTCTGGACTTATCGTGTGTGTTGCAGAACCCCGGGTGTGTGTTGAACACTGATTTATGCTGTGGCGTTGTATGTGTAGCGTGTGAACTCCGGTGTGCGTCGAACACTGGTTTATGCTGTGGCATTGTATGTGTAGTGTGTAAAGAACCCCGGTGTGTTGAACACTGGCTTATGTTGTGGCGTTGTACGTGTAGCGTGTGGAGAACTCCGGTGTGTGTTGAACACTGGTTTGTGTTGTGGCGCTGTACGTGTAGTGTGTGGAAAACACTGGTTTGTGCAGCGGCGTCGCACGTTTAATGTGGGAGAAACTCTGGTGTGTATTCGGGAGTTGGATGCTGTTCGAATATTGTGGTTTGCGCTGTGGCGTAAAACGTTTAGTGTGTTATGGGTGGAGTGTGATGCGTGGTGAACAACTAGGTGTGTTTGAGTATTCTATGTGAGGGATCCGGTTGCTAGACGCCTGGGTTCGATAGTTGCTGTGTGGTTAGAGAATTTCTCTGTATGAAGACTGTGATGCAGATTTATGCGTTAATGGCATTTCTATGTGAAGCCTGTTGAGATTTTATAACTGTGTGTTCTTTGTGGGCTTTTCTGTGTGTGACGTGAAGTTTAACATATGGAGTGACTTGGAGGCGATATAGTAAGATAATATGTAGTGCGGGTAGCCATGTCGGAGACCTGTGGTTGAGGTAGAGGCGTATCTCTTCATCCCATGTCTTGGCCATGGAGTCCTGGCGGGACTTTACTATCTGCCATCATGTGTTATAATTGATCGTGAATTCGAGTGAATAAATGCGTCATTATTTGATTATAGTCTCAACCCTCTTCTAGTTATGAGCTCAATGGTTTCTTTTTGTGTGAGCTTGAAATCTGTGGGAGTTACAGTTGATGGTTATGTTCTTTATTCTCAGTTTTTCTGAGGGATATTCTCTCTGGTGAGGTAGCCGTTTGCGGAGGCGGGTGTGCGCAGGGTCATCATGTCTGAGTGCACGCAGACTGCTGGCTCCTCGTACATTCGTCCCTGTATGTTCCCTCTCTACTAGAAAGTGCTGGCCGCTGGTGAAGACGAACCTTGAAATTATTAGGTGAGAGAGAATTCATTTTATTGAAGTTGGGTGCTTTTAGAGACTTT
>JAVTVY010041537.1:0-17625 GCA_036873755.1 Hanleya hanleyi | reverse complement strand
AGGGTCTTGGTGTGTTGTGGCATATGATCGTGAGATGTACCCGGGTGAGGTGACGCAGATTGTTAATGGGGAGTACAAGGTTTCTGTCAAGGTGAAATCTGGCAACCTGTGGAAGTGACCATCTAAACCAGGTGCCGTGTTTTATCTGCCCAGTGATATACTTAAGGTCATTGCTCCACCGGAAGTGGCAGGTTCTCGTGGACAGTTCAGGTTTGATTATTCATAGTAACTTACCCTGGGTACATTCAGGTCGGCAATGTGTTGCGCTGTGTACAAATTTCTAGTCAGCATTTTCAATTTTGACGTTTACTCGTTCAAATGACAGAATGAGATGTCCTAAGTTTCTGATTTTTATATGCAACTAAATTGACAGTCATGATAGTATGAAGTTGCAATGTATTAAAAAATTGTTTTGTTTTTTTCCTGTTTGTTTGATCAAGTTTTATGTAGTTTGTTACTCTCCAATTCACACGATATCACACACATAACACTGATGTCACACACGTAACACCAGGTGTTTTTGTTTCAGGGCAAAAACAAAGATGTGTATCACAACTTCAATATGCCACTTGTATATGTTGTTCCCTGTAGTTTAATGTATTTGAAGTCATTAAAAGAGATACCTTCTCAATTCACACGTTTTTCAAGATGTATCTCCCTACTCCCTAAATCCAATTCCGTGTGAGTCACACACGTAACACCACTTTCTTTTGCTTTGTTAGCGATGTTGTCAACCGAGAGAAAAAAACTGGCTTGCTGTAACTGACCAGCACCCAGTAGTGTAACAGAATTCTGTAATAGATGTTTATTTTTTTTGTTAAGAAAAAGTCTGTTAGAAGAAACTTCCCCAAAAAATTCTCTGAATGTCACACACGTAACGGTGGAATCGCCCTTTACCTCCATGTTAGAGAGGCAGTTTTTTTTAACACGTGGATAAAAGGTCAAATGCAAAGGTGAGGAGCCTGTCTTAAAAATCATCAACGTCCATAGACATACATGTACAGTGTAGGAAAAGTTCATTTAAGTCAGTTTGTGTACAAATAACAAGAAAATTCATACAACAGATGTTGTATGAAAAAAGAGCAATTTTTTCTCTAAGGAAAATGAATACCCTGTGAAATTAACAAGATTTTAATATTTTGAGACATTTGAATTTGCAAAGGATCAGTTGAGACAAAACACACTAGCTACATGGTGCATCTTTGTGGAGTCATGTATGTGAACAAAGTTTTATTGGAGTGAATATAATAAATATATGACGTATTAGGCTAGCTGATCAGGTCGACATATTTCTACTCTGCATCGATATAAGCGTAAAGAGTACTGGTAATCCTATGGCGGAGGATGTTCCCAGGAGGTGAAAAACAAAAAGGAAATCATTGATACGATTTTGGTGTCATAACATAGGAGACTCCAAAAATATTAGAAAGATGCTACATGTATTATGGTGTTGATCAACATTTTGATTGATATGTCCATCAGAACATTCTATTTCTAATGGACAGTCACACCATTATCGTGACATCACTTTTCGGATACAACACGGTAATGTACATGTACTATGTTCTACGAACATTGAATTGTGATATGGGTTCGATGAACACAATTTCAATTGATGTTGACGGCATCATTGAAAACTGTTGACCGCTTCTAATCTTTCAAGTAACTCCAATTTACTTTTTATCTTTCGGTTATGTTACTTTAGGTGCTAATTTTAATAATGAAACAGGTCTTTGGGATTATGGACATTTGAAAACTCTTAATAGATGACGGCTGCCCAAATAACGACGAATCTGATGCAATATATTTCTTTCAATTTACATGTATCACCAGGAAATGAGGGGAGTAGTTTCGAACAAGACAGCTTTTAACAAAATTAATGTAAAGTTATCACATCTCATCGCTGACCTACATGTAATCCACTTTTTTTTACGGTGAAGATATTTACTATTGCGGCTATCCATCATAAAGCACCCTGTGATTTAAAGCGCGACAATAAGACAACACAGTAAAAACCCCCACATATAAGCCTCATTTGATTTGCTGGATATATAGGTTCACAGAGGTCATTTTTACCCAGACGAGATGCTACATGTATTTTTGTCAAAGCGTGGTGGCAGGTTAATTGCGCTTCCTCCCACCGCTAAAGATTGCTAACATGTGAGACCTGGGTTTTGGGGTTCTGCTAGATTACTTTGTCATCCGAATATGAAATTAATCTCAGAAAATCAGAGAACATTTACAATCCCATAAAATCGCCATTAAGCATGTTAAGGTGCAGGAATGGTTATTATTGTCTCGCATGCTATTTAGCAGATCTGCTACTTCGCAAATAATTTCTAAAATCAGTGATATTTAGAAAGGGGTGTGCTACTTTGAAGATAATTTCTAGGATTACTGCTAGTTAGCACTTTGACTTGCCTGTTCCCAAAGGAAATATATTGTATAATTAGCACAAATGCTAAATATTGAATATTTTTTTCTAAATTGTAGCCAGAAGAAATATTCAATATTTATGATAACTCGCAAATGCAAATTGTCGGACTGCCTCTCCCGAAAGAAAATATATTGTATAATTAGCACAAATGCTAAATATTGAATATTTCTTCTAAATTGCAGCCATGATAAATATTGAATATCTCTTCTAAATCGCAGCTCCAAATTGTCCGACTGCCTCTCCTTAAAGAAAATATATTGTATAATTAGCACAAATGCTACATATTTTCAAACTTGCATGGGCTGGTGAAGAAGGAGGTTTAAAGCAGTCCCAAATACACATTCTTTGCTGGTTTGTGAAACTCCTCTGACAATAACAGGGATTATTCTATCGTTCTTCCTGGTTAAACTATGCGCATGCGCGGTGGTATATAAGGATTTTTAAGACAGTCGCAAGTACATTTTCATTTGTGATCTGTGCAACTCCACTCAGACAATAACAGATTATTCTATCGTTCTTCCTGGTTAAACAACGCGCATGTGCTGGTATATAGGCTGTTTAAGACAGTCCCAGGTAAAGCTTGATTGATGCCTACAGAACGGGCAATATAAAGGCAACCTCACTGATGCAGGCAGCTGACATGTATTCAGATTTACTGGCACAACAAACCAATCATTCAACAATGACCGAAGGTGTTTCGGAGACAATCGGTCCCCTTCAATGTAATTTCGAAAGAAACAAAACGACAAAAACAACATCTTCCTTTGGTCCTTGATTGCAACAATCAAATTATATTCTAATTAGATGATATTATAAAGGTGCTAAAATATTGAATATATTGTCTTCTCTCCGAAAAGACTCTTGTGGATATTTAACTGCGAATCTCTTCTATTTAGCATATATTATAATAGTGCTAATTGTTGAATATATTGTCTTTTCCCAGACGCCAGCTACATATTTAAGTGCGAAACTTTTCTAATTAGATGATATTATAAAGGTGCTAAATATTGAATATATTCTCTCTCAGACGCCAGCTAGATATTGAACTGCGAATCTCTTATAATTAGATAATATTATCAAAGTACTAAATGTTCAATATATTGTCTGTTCTCAGACGCCAGCTACATATTTAAGTGCGAATCTATTCTAAAAATCGACCATAGAGGTCCATATCCCCCGCTAGCAGCACCAGTTATGGTGGATTACATCCACCATAACTGGCGCTGCTGCTGCGGGGGCCATGGACCTCTATGGTCGATTTTATTTGGTCGATGAAATCTCATATCATTGATGAAGAGTATGATTTGAAAATGGAGATATCGCTGATGAGCTTAACATAATCTAATACTGCGGATGGCACCCAGATTGGATTATGCACATCCATAAAACATAATACCAACTGTCCTCTCACCAATGTCCATGCACTCCCCAGGCTTGAAGTAGATTGGTTGAATCGTTCTAGAGTTATTGTCCAGACAAGATCTAAATGCTGAAAATCTAAGATGACTGATGGTGGCCATCTTGGATTACACAGGTAACTGTAAAGCAATGATAACTGTCCTCTCACCGATGTGAAGCCAAACTGCAAGTTTGAAGTCGATCAGTTGAATTATTCTAGATTTGTTGCCCAGACAAGATGCAACTGCTTAAAATGCAACATAATCCAATATCGCTGGTAGTTGGCAGCCAAATTGGATTATGCTCGTTCATGAAACACAATCCTAACCGGGATCTCATCAAGGTCAAGGGACTTCCCAAGTTTGAAGTAGATCAGTTGAATCGTATCCCAGCTATTGTCCGGACAAGATCAAACTGCTTAAAATCCAATGAAATCCAGTATGGCTGATGGTGGCCATATTGGATTAAGCATGTCCTTGAAAAACCATCCTAATCCTCCTCTCAACAATGTCAAGGCACTCCCCAGGTATGAAGTAGATCGGTTGAATCGTTCTCGAGTTATTGTCCGGACAAGATCCAACTGCTTATAATCCAATATGGCTGACAGCGGCCATATTAGATTATGCACATTGCTGAAAAACAATCCCAACCGTCCTCTCACCATGTCAAGGCACACCCCAAGTTTAAAGTTGATCGGTTAAATCGTTCACGAGTTATTGTGCGGACAAGATCCAACTGCTTATAATCCAATATGGCTGACGGCGGCCATATTGGATTATGCACATTGCTGAAAAACAATCCCAACCGTCCTCTCACCATGTCAAGGCACACCCCAAGTTTAAAGTTGATCGGTTAAATCGTTCACGAGTTATTGTGCGGACAAGATCCAACTGCTTAAAATCCAATGAAATCCAGTATGGCTGATGGTGGCCATATTGGATTAAGCACGTCCTTGAAAAACAATCCTAATCCTCCTCTCAACAATGTTAAGGCACTCCCCACATACCCATATTGGATTATGCACATTGGTGAAAAACAATCCCAACCGTCCTCTCACCGATGTCAAGGCACTCCCCAAGTTTGAAGTAGATCAGTTGAATCGTACTCCAGTTATTGTCCGGACAAGATCAAACTGCTTAAAATCCAATGAAATCCAGTATGGCTGATGGTGGCCATATTGGATTAAGCACGTCCTTGAAAAACAATCCTAATCCTCCTCTCAACAATGTTAAGGCACTCCCCACATATGAAGTAGATCAGTTGAATCGTTCTTGAGTTATTGTCCGGACAAGATCCAACTGCTTATAATGCAATATGCTGACGGCGGCCATATTAGATTACGCACATTGCTGAAAAACAATCCCAACCGTCCTCTCACCAATGTCAAGGCACACCCCCAGTTTGAAGTTGATCGGTTAAATCATTCACGAGTTATTGTCCGCACAAGAAAATCTGTGATCCAACTGCTTATAATGCAATATGGCTGACGGCGGCCATATTAGATTACGCACATTGCTGAAAAACAATCCCAACCGTCCTCTCATCAATGTCAAGGCACACCCCAAGTTTGAAGCTGATCGGTTAAATCGTTCATGAGTTATTGTCCGGACAAGAAAATCTAAGATCCAACTGCCTATAATCCAAAATGGCTGACGGCGGCCATATTGGATTATGCACATTGCTGAAAAACAATCCCAACCGTCCTCTCGCCAATGTCAAGGCACACCCCAAGTTTGAAGTTGATCGGTTAAATCGTTCACGAGTTATTGTCCGGACAAGAAAATCTTACGGAATTACGGAATTTCGGAATTACGGAATTACGGACACCGGTGTTTCTAATATCCCCCCCTACTAAGTAGCGGGGGACAATTAGATAATATTATAAGGGTGCTAAATATTGAATACATTGTCCTTTCTCCGACACGGTGTTACAGATATTTTAATGCGAATATCTTCTAATTAGACTAGATTATAAAAGTGCTAAATATTGAATATATTGTCTTCTCGCTGAAAAGGCTCTTGTGGATATTTAACTGCGAATCTCTTCTATTTAGTATAGATTATAAAAGTGCTAAATATTGAATATAATATCTCTTCGCAGACGCCAGCTACATATTTAAGTGCGAATCTTTGTAATTATATGATATTATAAAGATGCTAAATATTGAATATATTGTCTTTCTTCAAACCACAGATACATATTTAACTGTGAATCTCTTCTAATTAGATGATATTATCAAAGTGCTAAATATTCAATATATTGTCTGTTCTCAAACGTCACCTACATATTTAAATGCGAATATATTCTAATTAGATGATATTATAGAGGTGAATATATTGTCCCTTCTCCGACACGGCGGTACAGATATTTTAATTCGAATCTCTTCTAATTAGAGTATATTATAGAAGTGCTAAATATTGAATATATTGTCTTTTCTCCGAAAAGGGTCTTGTGGATATTTAACTGCGAATCTTTTCTATTTAGTATAGATTATAAAAAGTGCTAAATATTGAATATATTGTCTTTTCCCATACGCCAGCTACATATTTGAGTGCGAATCTTTTCTAATTATATGATATTATAAAGGTGCTAAATATTGAATATATTGTCTTTTCCCAGATGCCAGATAGATATTTAACTGCGAATCTCTTCTGATTAGATGATATTATCAAAGTGCTAAATATTCAATATATTGTCTATTCACAAACGTCACCTACATATTTAAATGCGAATATATTCTAATTAGATGATATTATAAAGGTGCTAAATATTAAATATATTGTCCCTTCTCCGACACGGTGTTACAGATATTTTAATGCGAATCTCTTCTAATTAGAGTAGATCATAAAAGTGCTAAATATTGAATATATTGTGAAAATTTAACTGCGAATCTCTTCTATTTAGTATAGATTATAAAAGTGCTAAATATTGAATATATTGTCTTTTCCCAGACGCCAGCTACATATGTAAGTGCGAATGTTTTCTAATTAGATTATATTATAAAGGTGCTAAATATTGAATATATTGTCTTTCTCGGACGCCAGCTAGATATTTAACTGCGAATCTCTTCTAATTAGATTATATTATCAAAGTGCTAAATGTTCAATATATTGTCTGTTCTCAGACGACAGCTACATATTTATGTGCGAATCTATTCTAATTAGATAATATTATAAAGGTGCTAAATATTGAATATATTGTCCTTTCTCCGACACGTGTTACAGATATTTTATTGCAAATCTCTTCTAATTAGAGTAGATTATAAAAGTGCTAAATATTGAATATATTGTCTTTTCTCCGAAAAGGCTCTTGTAGAAATTTAACTGTGAATCTCTTCTATTTAGTATAGATTATAAAAGTGCTAAATATTGAATATATTGTCTTTTCCCAGATGTCAGTTACATATGTAAGTGCGAATCTTTTCTAATTAGATGATATTATAAAGGTGCTAAATATTGAATGTATTGTCTTCAGGGGTTTTTTTAGACAAAAATTTTTCATCTACTCAATTTCAAATATTGTAAAACTCAATTTTTTTGCGCGCCGTTGGCGCGCATATTAATGTCACTAAACTCATTTTTTTTACTTTTTCATCTAAAAATTGATGAAACTCAATTTTTTTGCCTTTTTCATCAAAAAAATGATAAAACTCAAATTTTTTGCCTTTTTCATCGAAAAAATTATACAACTTGCTCTTGTTTTATTTTTATTATTTTACCCCTAAGCCAAGGTCATTGTTTTCATTGAACGACCTCCGTTGAATGGTGATGGAGCACTGCGATCACATACATCTCATGATCTCCCCTCAGCCCCCCCCCCTTTGATTTTAGCCCTGCGAATTTTGTAACATGAATTGAACTGACACACCACAGAACCAAGAGTTTGTTTTCCATTGTAAGTGCATTGAATTTATAACATTTATTCGCACCTTCCAATATGCCGTTGTGTTTATTTGTCAGTACTTCCAAACTGACTTCATTATGGCAGAACAACAGGTGACTGTCACAGAAGGAGCAATAATGCGTTAATTTCGCGGCAGAAATAAAAGCATGATGAACGATTTTAACAGAAGTTGCTCTCAAGCATTCGTGTATTACAATAATTTATTCGTTAGTTTTGGAGTCTTAAACGAAAACTTCTCAATTTACCGTAACAACAAGGCCAGGGCAGAGGTTGCATGTTGCTTGTTTTCCACCACAAAACACAGGGCGAGGCACTTCACTTCGACGTGAGGCAGGTATTATACGCGTTCAAACAAAATTCCATCAGATCAAAGAAGTTGAAAAGTATGACAAATATATTTTTTGTAGTTTGTGTTCTTGTTGAGATTTTCTCGCTTACGACTGTCAAGCGTGTCCCACGTGTTGAGCTGAAGAAAATGGCGCTGAATTGCCTCCCTTGTCATAAGATTTAATAACGTAAAACGTATCGTATGATATTACGACATTGAAGGGGCGCTGCAGTCAACGTCAAGAAAAATAATCTCCGCGAAAGCTTCTTGAGTGGGTTTCATTTTCACTGGACATCCCAGACGAGACGTCTGTGGCTAAACAAACATACGAAAAAACCGGGAAGTGGCAGAGATGACATGAAGAGTGGCTCTCCTACGGACATTTATTGGCATAGAGACGAAGGTGACACGAACAACAACAACAACCTTGTGTTGTGAACTTTCGGTTCCGATAACTTTCCCGTGATAAGGGCATTTTTGTTCGGCCCGGTCTTACATAAACTCAATCTTTTATGAAAAAACTCAATTTTTTTCCGCGCCTACGGCGCGCACTTCCCCAAAAAACCCAGAAAACTGAATTTCTAGCCCAAAACTCAATTTTGAAAAAATCGCAAAAACTCAATTCAAATTCGTTTTCATCGGGAATACCACGATGAAAAACTGTCTAGAAAAACCCCTGTGTCTTTCTCGGACGTCAGCTAGATATTTAACTGTGAATCTCTTCTAATTAGATTATATTATCAAAGTGCTAAATATTGAATATATTGTCTGTTCTCAGACGACAGCTACATACTTATGTGTGAATCTATTCTAATTAGATAATATTATAAAGGTACTAAATATTGAATATATTGTTCTTTCTCTGAGACGGTGTACAGATATTTTATTGCGAATATATTCTAATTAGACTAGATTATAACAGTGCTAAATATTGAATATAGATGCTATTAAAATCACTAACTTTTCTGCCTACTACGGAGTTTAGCAAAACTATCTGTACAATATTGCCAAGTATGCTATTTAGCACCATGTTAAAGCATAGGAAATTTGAAAAGTATCTAAAAAAAAAGCCAATCCTGCACCTAACTCAAAATCGCTAGGTTTTCCAGCATAGATCCCCCTATTTTACTCCCGGTATTCCCTAATTTCCCACTATTTGACCTATTCATGGGAGGACACTTCAGTTGGGAATAGCTGGTGGCTATTTAAGGTAATCTCGCTGTTATTCCTCACAAACTAAGACAGTAATTCATTGTTGATTATTGACAATTGGTCCCTTAAACAGTTTTTCCCTCTGTTAATGTGCACCTCCAAATATGTTTACACTTAATACAAATACACATGCAGTCGGCGCTTATCTGCAAACGTCTTATAAACACGTTTCTCATTCACATGAGCCAGTCCATTTCCAAACAAATTCTGGTTAATATTCCTAAATTTTAATACCCTAAAATGGAAGTATATACGAGAACCTACATGTGTGTAAGAAGATATTTTTTCAAAAAGTAACCTATACATGTAGTTTATTTATCTGGAATTATTATTTACAATGTATTAGAAATAAAACTTGCAGAAAAAGAGCTGAAATCAGATAAAAAGTTGAAATTTCTCATCCTTGCAGGTACATGTATCAAGGTCAGTGTTTGTTCAGAGGGAAGTCTCAATTACAATCTTAGACCCAAGAACTGCAATGGTGGTGGTTTGTGACCTCCTTGGACAGTGTAATTTTGCTGATATCATCATGGAGTCCATCTAATCCAAAAGGTCAAGGGTTAAAGGTGTCCAGTGGTCTTGCACTGATGGTAGCTTGTTTGAAGGCCACCGATCAAGATCAAATAGCCAGTAATAGCCTGACTGATGCCGGCCTTCATGGTGACCATATGGCTTCAGCAGATCCAGATCTGTGGCATCATGCAAAGAAATGTACATGTACAACTCAAGTGCTATTGTACCAACATGGCAGTGTGACTAACATCACAGGACCTACAAAGTAGGGTAGGCATTACATGTAGGACATGTTTTCTTCTACAAAGCCCCATGAAGCTTTTATATTATCGATTAAATCTGCTTAGAAATATATATAAGGTATATTATGTACATTGACTACTTCTGTGTCATTCTTTTGCGGCAATAGAAATAGACAGTTTGGAACTCGGAGAGTAACCGATGCGCACTGAACTCTGAGAAATACTCCCATCCCCCAGGGTGCAAAATAGAAAAATAATTATGGTTGCCCAAGGGCAACCTGCACCTGATTTTCAGGTTGCCCGGCTAATTTTTAAGTTGCCCGAAAATATATATACTTTATTTGGACCCAAAATCAGACTCGACAAAACAAGTATGATTCAACTGTGACAATCTGATGATCATGTACAGACTAGACCATCACTGAATCTTTTTGTTTGGTCTCCAACTGGCAATTCTACACCTTTTTAACAACCAACGCAATGGCACCATTGCAGCAACAATTTGCCATGAAACCAAATCTAAGTAAGCTCATTTCATAAAATTAATTTATGAAGTTATGAAGAATTTATGTAAGTGAAAAGCCAGGGTTCCTACAGCTATGACAGGATAGAATTTCAGAGTTTTTATAGAAAAATATGCTTTCAAATGACTCATTTTAATATTGTGTAATTGATAATTAATTGCACTACATCTGTATAAAGAAAACGAAAAAAATAAATAAATCAATAAAAAAATCTGTAGTAAGTAGCTATGAGCAAGATGATGATATTTATACTTTATTTAAAATATGATAATGAATAAGTCAACTCATGGTGCCCATCTCTCATCTGCTAAGTTAAACTTTTACATCCAGATGCTATTTTACAGGGGAGATAATCATGTAATGTTACTGTTAAGGGGGGATAACCGTGAGCCTGATGGCTGACTAACCATGTGCAAATCACAAATTTTCAATGTTATCTCATCTAGCCTTGAGGTAAATATATATTTGTAGCGGTTATATTCGATAATAGTCATCAGAAAAGGATTAACAGTAAATTTTGTGAACCATCAACAAAGTCAACCTTGGATGTAGTTTCGTTATTGGCAACTGAATTATGCGGTGTCCAGTTTTCGTTACCGTACGTCAACATTCGGTTTGCCATCTTCCAAAGACCAAAACTGTTTGCCGACATCAAACTCTTTCAACTCGGCCTTCTTTTCAGCCTGATGAATAGTCCTTGTATGATATGAGACGATCGTATCAACAGACTTGCAGACTTTTTCTGTTTTTTCACCAAAAAACGAGGTTGCCCGCCGGACCACCATCTGTCATAAACAGGTTGCCCGAAAAATTTTTTAGTTGCCCCGGGCAATCGGGCAAATGGCTATTTCGCACCCTGCCATCCCCCCCCCCCCCCAAGTTGAGGCGGAGGGAACTTGGCTTAATGTCACACTCAAGTTTGTTTCACTCATATGGTGACAGTCAGTTTGGTTGGTGGAGGAAGCCGGAGTACCCGGAGAGAACCACCGCCCTTCGGCAAGTAACTGACAAACTTTCACACATGGACCAGCTGGATTCGAACCCGTGCCGGTTCAGCGGTGTGAGGCTAGCGGTCACCAAGCGCGCCTTAGACCACTCGGCCACCCCCGGGGCCCCACCCCTCAAGTTGAAATCCTGCCTATGCTAAGATGGGCACAGCCCAAGTCAGAATCATCAGTGATTTTTTCCACCAAAGTAGGTCGAATTTTCATCAAAAGTAGCTCAGCTTAGAACTTGCTGGTAAGGGTCCCCTAATGCACGTTCATGCCAAAAATTAAGGTTATAATGTCAATGGTTCTCCTTATTTTGCCGACGAAAGGATTCGGATGGACTGACTGACTCGCTCACTCATTACCGGACAATTTGCAAATGAGAGCCTACTTTGTAGGAACATACTGTACACATACATGTACATTGTATAAGGCTACAAGGGTCGTGTAACAATTCAGATTTTCATCTCCTAAAATTTAAAGTAGAAAGACGGATTTGTGAACATAGCTCAGACCATATTCCTGCTTTCCATCACATGAGCTTAACAACATGCATGGTTGATGGAGAGTTCTACATGCTCAGGACTGTATTCCATCTGGCAATTTAATTAAGAACAGAGAGATAGAAAGCTTGATATATCACTTCCATGTTTTGAGTTTCAAAACATAGAAGTTTGAAAGCTGGAGTATGAGAGCATATTGCTTGCAGTGTCCAGCTTCCCATCTTCAGGCTACTCTGAATTTTGTTTGGATGGAAAATTGGAATACATGTATGAGGGCTAGGTTGACTGCTACATCTTTCAATGTTGCAAGATGGAAAAGGGGGAGTGAGTGAGTAAATAGGGTTTAACGTCCCTTTCAACATTTTTTCAGCTATATCATGACGGAGAAGGGAGGGGAGGGGGAGGGCCGGAGGTACCTACTTGTAACAGAGCAGATGCAAGATGAAAATAGCCCAATGGGCCCTAATACTCATCGAGTGAGTGAGTGAGTAGGATTTAACGTCGTTTTCAACATTGTTTCAGTCATATCACGACGGTGCCTACATGTGCCAGAACACGAGAGTGTCCACAGTTCCTATTATTCTGGACATTGATCAGCCCAGTCAGTACAGCACCCGGTCACCGATCCAAGTATTGACCGAGCTCAACGCTGCTTAACTTCGGTGATCTGACGAGAACCGGTGTGCCCAACGTGATGCGCCGTACCTAATACTCATCGACTATCAGTTGTTGTCAAACATGCACTGCAGGATAAGATACATTTTTAGAACTTTGACAACTAGGTTAACAAAAATGTGATCTAGTGGGGTTGACTGTAGTTATCTCTTTCAAGAAATACATAGGATGTTGGCCATGTCAGCTTTCGCCAAGGCCTTATGAATGGATATGAAAATATTTTGTGCTGAGGTCTTGATAGAGCTACATGTACGATGATCGAATTATTGGCTCTAAATATACTCCTCTAAGCACTTCGTACTGCAGGCCTCTCGTTTTAAGGCGTGCGATCGCACTCCCGCACCTTCGCGCTCCTGAACTTGGAACTAGGTGCGCGACTATAGCGCACCTGGCATTTCGCGGTCGTTAAAAAACAGTAAAAGCAGCTAAATTCATTACCAACTTACGTGTGCCATTAAATTGCCTTCCGACAGCAACGCATGTGTTTACGTCCGTTTAAATGGTCAGCGGTCGAAATAACGCCTGCCTACGTGCCGCCGGCAAGTGAATTTTTCCGGCGACAACTTGTCTTGCAAAAACAATCTACCTGTCGCATGCGGCAAGTAGGATTTTATATAGCAAAAACGATCAAATGCGATCAATTTTCGTAAATACCTTTTAGAAATCTAGATCTATCTGAAGGAATGGACAATCCAAGAAATAATCCATTGAAAATTTATTTCAAGCCGATCTTTAGCCATTGTTGTTGGACCTTGTTGTTGGTTTTCTCTATCAACATTTCCCGCGCCAAATTTACTTCCGGTTGCGCGCTACCTCTTGCGCGGTAGTCCGGTGCATGCAAACGTCGGACCTGTTATGAAACGGAATCGGACTATCTGATTTTTTTTCTTCCAGTTGGTAAATAATATTGTCGGCTTCTTTTCTTTGGCTTCTATTCACAAGTGGAAGTTTTTCTATGCAGACATTTCAGTTAATTGATCATTCCAATGGGACTCTGGTGGCTGATTCTAATTTATTGGAATCAGCCATTTACAAGGGGAGACTTCTGATAAATATAAGTAAATATAGTTGGGATACTGGTTAACTCCCCATAAATTTTCATTCTTTAAAAAGGGTGTTAGTTGGATCTAAATTCTTTGATATAATGAGTTCTAATTGCAGAAATTAGGGGAATAGTTGTCTTTGACATATCAATGTTGACATCAACTTTTCACTGGTGCTCTAAGTTTGAAAGAACATGTGTGCCAAATAAAAAAATTAATAATAATAAATTTAAAAACACCCACCTCATTTTTTGAAAAGAAAAATTGCAGGAGAACCACTCACTGTCAAATTTCACATCATTATTGGTCACTGTTCGTCTGTTATCAAGGGAGATAACCCATCACTCGCCTAGACTCATTTAAGGGGTGTGATTTTAGGTGTGCTAACCACACTCCTGAAAATAAATAAGGCGAGTGATTGTCACTCGCCTGTTGTCTCACAAAACAAGAGGCCTGGTACAGCAATCAAGAAATTTGATCTTGGAAAAATAGATCAAGATCCGTCATCTTTAACAGGTTTCTGGTCCATTCTCACTTAATTGCATGTGGAACATTTCTGGAACATGAATTTGTAGATCTTAGACTCAACCCACCGAATTTGACCTTTAGAAAATATGTCAAAGTCATTCATATTCAATAGACTCAATGTCCCATCCTCAGTTGCATATATGTGGTATTAATTTGGACAATCTATATAATCCTTCAATATCATACTAAATAAAATTTGACATCTTCATTACACTTCTGAACCATTGTCAGATGTATAAATAGTATCAATTTAAAAAGCCTAGCTATATTTCTCCATGTTATATCATATTAAACAGTATATGACAGTGAAAAAATAGTCAAGATGAGTCAATTGTGATAGTCAATGACCAGTTGTATAATATGAATTTGGAGACGCAAGATTTAATCCTTAAAAAATATTTACTATAATTTGACCTTCATAAAATAGGAAGACATATTTTTGTCACTTAGAAAGTGATCAAATAACAGTATTTCATTATTTTGGGATTACACTGTAATAGTATAACACAGATTCTAGTGCTGAAAATTGGTCGCATTCTCTGTGGGACTCAACAAATTGATAATATAGGTAAAGGCTGGTCATTTTCAACAGGCTTCTGACCTATCACCAGAAGCATATGTGGAATGACTTTACAATGCCTGACTAAAATCCTTCTTGAGATATGTCCACAAGACAGACAGGCAAATTTGCCTGAGGGGTAAAGTGAGTGATTGAGTAGGATTTAACGTCATTTTCCGACAATTTTTCAGTCATATGACGATGGTGCCTACATGTGCCAGGAAATGAGAGTGTGAACCGTTCCTAGTCTTATCTTGGACACTGTTCAGTCCAGCCAGTATACAGCACCTGGTCAATCATCCAAGTATTGACTGGGCTCAACGTTGCTTAACTATGATGATCTGACTAGAACCGGTCTGCCCAACGTGATACGCCATACATCCGAGGGGTGAAAAATGAATCATCAGGTGTCACATGGATCTATAAGGTGGTCCCCAGGGCATTGTCATCAATGTTAGCTTTACCTCTCTGATTCATTTCAGACTTCCTACTGTCCCACCATGCACATTCTCATGACATCAGATTGTATACCTTAAACACAGGCAAACCTTCAATGCTCAATTCTGTTACCAGCCAGTTAACAGAGAGAGAGAATTAAGGTTTAACATCGTGTTGAGCAATATTTCAGCTATATCGCGACGATTTCAAGTTTTCAAGTTAATAACCAATTTTATCTTCTTTTACCCGACTAAAAAGATCTTCTAAAGTAGCTGCTCGATACAAAGTATCTTTTACAATCTTAAAATCTATACAGTCGATAAGAATATGTTCCACTGTGAGATCTTCGTGGCATGGAATTGGGACTGGCTTGATCAAAATGTTTCCAGCTGCTCAGATGAGTATAGCCTACGGGTTTTTTTTGAACTCATGAAGTTTGTTCCATGAAGATTGAAACAGCTTTCTCACATAAGCACAGATAGATCGCTATATCAGGGATTCCAACAGGATCAACCTCATTATCTAGGACTGCCTTAGCCATTTTATCAGCTTCAGTATTATGCCAACGTGACTAGGCAACCAACAGAACTCATTATCTAGGGCTGCCTTAGCCAATTTTATCAGCTCCAGTATTATGTTTGATGCCAACGTGACTAGGCAACCAACAGAACACAATATCAATCTGTTGATCAAGTCAACAGTCATATAATTGTACAATATTCAAGATGGTGGGATGAGTTGAAGTTCCAAGTGCTTTTAATCGCTTGAAGGCATGACATTGAATCTAAGAAAATGACATTTTTCCCCTTTTAGTGGACCCAATACTTTCTAAACCAGCCAGTTAACAATTGATAACCAATAGGTTTATACCACAGCTATAAACTATTCAGCCATAATCTGCTATTTTTAGAAGAAAATACTCTAAAGTACCCCTAAATAATGAAAGGAGGAGGAGCAAGAATATTTAAAGCTGGGATACAGAGTTAGTCTCCCTTTGCAACCTTTTCAATTTTGAGGTAGAAATGCATGTAGTGGGCCTGAGTATGAAATGGTGGGCTGATTTCACTTGGTACTATGTACATGTAATCATCACTGCAGGTCCTCTGCTAACTGCCTCAAATGCATATGAAACGATACAAGGATGCAATTAAAATGTTGTTGGCCTACATAAATGCTGAATGAAAACAAACCACAAACAATAACCACGAGTCGATACCATGGATACTGAGGGAGAGTTTCTGAGAGAACTCGGCAATACAAAAAATCACCAGGAAAACTGGGTCACTTAAATACCACAGACTTCACCATGGCAACCAAATATGTTATTTTTGTGATTTGTAAACTATCCCACGGAGACAATAGGCTGCTATAAGTATACTGTAGGAAACTGTATATTTATAAAAGCTAAAAGAAGACAGGAATTCCTCCTAACACCCCAGTGTCAAGCTTTTCCCCATGTGTGAAATGAGCTGTGTACAGGATTGTGGTGCCTCCCCCACCCACCATCAGTAACCACATGGTGAGTCCACATATGCACTGCTGTTTCTACAGCTTTGATTTTCCAATTAACAAAACTTCTGCATGGTGTAAACCACATAAAATATTAAAGGTTCAAATGCATGACATAATTGGATGCGTTCTTGAAAATAATTAAATTATATTATACAACTGTATTATAAACCAGAACTTATTGCTTGAAGCAATACGAAGCTGCGCATCTGAAAACCCCTCGGCTCTGGGTACATTCATAATGTATTCAATTTGAACCAAGATGTCAGGAACACCAAGCAGTCAAGTCACAAATATACAGATTATCAAAAATTTTGCAATTAGAAATGACCCCTAAGATTTCCGTCCAATCAGAGAAACCGGTATTCATTACATAAATTTCTTGATGCATCAATGATGTATACCAAATTTTACATCGAGCATTTGTACGGTATCAGAGATAGAGATCATTAATGATTTCGCATAAATTAAAGATGGCCGCCCATCCTTCCCGTCACTCAGAGGAACTGGTGTGGTTATTCGTTGAAAGTCTCTTGATACATTGATGCTGTATACCAAGTTTCGTATAGAACACTGAAATGGTATCAGAGATATACATCATTAAAGATTTTGCATAAATTAAAGATGGCTACCAAGGTTTCCGCCCAATCAGAGAAACCAGAACTGTCATTTGTCGTAAGTCTCTTGATGCATCGATGATGTATACCAAATTTTACATCGTGCACTTGAACGGTATCAGAGAACGAGATCATTAATGATTTTGCATAAATTAAAGATGGCCGCTCATCCTTCTCCCCACTCAGAGGAACTGATGTGGTTATTC
>JAVTVY010041536.1:0-18465 GCA_036873755.1 Hanleya hanleyi | reverse complement strand
TACGGATACATGACGCGGCCCTCGAGTAAACAGATAAGACCTAACAAACAGGGAAACGATGTGATCAGGGCGGCATGAAGGAGAAAACCCACCGTTAATAGTTTACACTGCCAAATCAAATCAATTATTCGCTTCTTGTAGTTTTTATGTTACACTGAGTTAAGCATTTCTACGTATTTGTACAAAGCATCAACTGGTATGTCATCTGTTTCAACACCGCCAGCTAAGCAATCAATGCATAATAAGGAGGAACTCCGATTAGCCACATTCCCAGTTCGTCAAATTGCTTGGCTTGTTATCTCTAAAAATCCTACACTTCACCGTCATGGTAATGTGACCAACGTCTTATTATTGCGGGGAACCCATTTTCTTCTCTCAATATGATTGATTATTGCCAATACGCAAATCACTCCAGGCTGTAATTTAGATCTGATTTTCAAGATGATCAACCCAAATTCTTCAGAAACATGCGAACATTTCATCCCTCCAGCTGAGTTGTCCATTAAAACTTGCCAACCACATTCAGAATCACAAATGCTACATAGACATGCTGATACTATAGACCGCAAATCAGACCGAGCACTTCAGTAACTTGCTGACTTTGAGGTATCATTTTGAATAAAGATTGATGAATCTCATATATAAAGAATAAAGAAATTATCTATCCATGCTAACAAAATAAAAACAAATAATTATAAAGTCATCTTTCATTTTTTCGTTTCACAAGGTGACAATTGTGTAATCAATTGGAATATGAGGACACCATCACTATATTTTCTATTCATTTGTTATGATATTTGTCATTTTTCAACAAAATGCATTTCCGTATCGGACTCGGCAATCTGAATGCGAGATATTACAAATGATTTCATGATGGATAATGAGATTAATGTACACACTGTATCAATGCGGAAGCACAGAGTAAATACTCATTCAGGGCTGGAAAAAAGGATTGGTCGAGGACGGTATTCCACAAGTTAACATGGAATTTGAGGTGTCAGGTTATTGACATGTTGTTGTAGTTGACGGTCATCTGAGGACACCAACCAAATCATGACGTTCCAACATCCTGGACGACAACAATAATTATCAAAATACCCGACCCGGAGAGAGGCACCACCTGGTGGTCATGGGAAAATACTCGTAGTTTTACCAGTTAGAAACTCACCTAAATATTATGGTCAGGGGTTACAAAATAATTAAGATTGTTTGTTCATGTAGCATGTACATTCACTTTATTGGTGAAGTGTGCACCCTACATGTATGTACTGTACATACATGTAGCCTAGACCCTTATTTTGAGCCTGCATATTTTGTACAGAAACTATTGTACATTCATATTCATTTGATCATTCACCAATCCATGCACGAATATTTGCACATTGGAATCAGTTGGGATGCTAGAGCAAACAATGCAGCCAAATAGCCCATTAGTAAGAGTGCTTCTCATCAGCTGTTGTCAATTTGAAATTTTGCCAACATGATACTACCTACAGGTATTTAAATTTCCAGGCCTTTTCCAGGTTTTTTTTTCCCAGGCCCTACATTCTAATTTTGCAAGTCCATTTTCACTCATACGAGTGTCACCGGTCTTGCCCCAGACGGTGCCACAGCCTAAATTTGGTGGATTTGTCTGAAAGTTTTCGACAGCAAGCAAGACGTTAGTTCTTAGTCTTTCAGATATATCTGTCAGACAGATTTTCTTCTCCAGTGAATTTCCAATCTTTCCAGCCCCTTCATGCAAAACTGTTGATTTTCAAGGCTTTTCAAGGCCTGTAAAACCATTTTCATTTTCAAGATTTTTCTAGGGTTTTCTACTCGGGGTGTCTTGATCTGAAACTGTGTGTATTGAAGATATGCTGCACAAGTCATGACAAACATAAATATCATCCGGCCCTTGTGGCACAGAGAGTGATACAGGAGGCAGCGGATTTGAAGGTAGACCAGTCATGTGACCAAGGTAAATGACATAAAGGTTCATAAATGAACCACAGGATATATGATACATTCAAGTTTCCCTTTATTTCAATTAAATATTGTCATGCTTTCCTGGTGATAAAATATGATATGGTTGAACCATATTAGAGGAGTTCAGTGCCATATTACACCTGACCTTTCGCCCCTGGAGATAGACCCGACCCAGCCACTCACCGCTTTGAAAATTCGAAATTGATAATGATGCCAGGTCATATTTTACAGCCACATTTTGATTTTTGAAAATGCCAACAACTAACAAAAAAACGTGCACATTGTCGGTTTCTGTTCGACCCAGAGTTCTGGACATGTTAACACACGATGACAGGCTATCACGCAGAGTTCTGGACATGTTAACACACGATGACAGGCTATCACGCAGAGTTTTGCATGAAGAGAATAGAAAGTTCTGTTAAACAAGCTATAGTTTTCCAGGCCCTGTATAAACCCTCACATTTGAAACAGGTACAAATAGGGCAACTGTGTCTGTGGCACATCATTTGGTGAAATACTCAACTAATTTAATCAGTTACCACCTCAATATTAAATTCAATCACGTAAATGTAGGAGAAACTACATCTGTATCATTTTTTGTATCATTTGTCAACTTTCCAATCTAAATACATTTGATCAGCCCAAATTTAGAATCAGGAAAACCACTTCCTGTGGTTGAAGTATCAGAGCATTTACCATGTATATATAAGGAGATGGAAGGAAATAATAGGGTAGATGGAAGGAAATAATGGGACAGCCACTCGAATGATCTATGCTTAATCCTTGATTCTGGTCAAAGGCTCCCCAAAATTGTGGAATGTTGAAGAGCACCAATTAAGGAGGAAAATTTCTTCAATCATCCTACATGTATGTCATACCTGAACCAATAATTTTCCCAGGCCTTGAATGTTGATGGGACTGGAACTGTCTGAACAAAATTCTATCTGTCTTGCGTGACAGGTAGAAAAAATGTCCACCTGTCTCCTCAGACAGATGCCTGAACAAATTTGCAGTGAAGAATTGAACTTATGATCCTTGATGATCAACACACACTAATTATTGCAATAAAGAATATATTTGAAAAGAAAATCAAGCCTTTAGTGATCAGTTAGATTGTCAGAACATATGCATTGATGATGTAGTGGTTCATAACTTGACTGGGTTATAATTTTTATAACTTCTGTAAGTTGGCTCCCTGACTGTTTAAAGTTACATATTTCACAAAGTTAGGCAGTCAGTGAGTAGGATTTAACGTTGTATTCAACATTTCTTCAGGACTCATGACAGTACCTAATGTGCCAGGATAGGAGAGTGCCCATAGTTCTTATTATCCTGGACATTGATCAGCCCAGCCAGGGCAGCACCCGATCACCCATCCAAGTATTGATTGATCAGGTTCAATCTTGCTTAACTTCAGTGATCTGACTGGAATCTCTAAGAAAGTGAGTGAAGACAGAGTGGCACATGTGTTAAACAATACAAGATTGACACCAGCCAAAACAACCGGACAGCTGTCAACCACCTCGCTGGGGGTCTAATAATACCCCAGCCACCGATTTTTGGACTGGATTCGGGGCCGCTCGCACATCGTCGGAAGTGACATCATATATAGTAAAATAGATGTTTGCCAAACATTTCGATTACTTTTCAAGTCTGCATAATATCTCTGTTGCCCTAGCGTTAAAAAGAATTATCTGGAGATTATTTCCCCTGTTTATGTGGACAGAGCATATGAAAAGTAGTTCGCTCATGTGCAAAACTGAAGTTGTTCGGCCAGATTCAATCTGAATCGTGCATACGTGGGTTTTCCCCTATATGTCATAGCAACGTAGTAAATGTCAAATTCCACTATTGGAGGCAGGGATGATAAATGAGCCTGTGAAATGGAGCATGCACTGTAGGGAGGATGGACAGCTGTGGCTGTTAAATACAAAAATATAACCAATCAGGAAGGACACTGTATCCCTTAAGCTGTTTGAAAAGACTATTTTCCAAATTATTTGACATTCTGGGTGGAACTATTTTCATGATAATGGCAAACTGGTAGGTTCGATCACCTTCCAAGGAACATCCTTGCATACAGGCCTGTAATATATACTCACTTTGCCGTAAGGAATGGCACTACTGTAGCCTGTCTGCAGACAGATCAACGCCATCACCAGGGACAGGACTATCAGCTGACTTAAAACTTGCATCTTGGCAGAATATAGCACAACGTCCGGCTAGCTGGCAACCTACAATACAGAAATAACTCAATTACAATTGTAATTAGAAATTGAATGACAGTTAAAATATTATGTGCATGTAAATGAATTAAAACCCCCAGAAAATGGACCATCCAGAATGAATTTTGTTTTCCCTAACACACAACCTAAATATATATATTATAATAAATTTGTTAATAGTGCATTAACTCTTACTGAGTGAGGTAGATGTATGGTAGTGAATATACATGTATAAAAATCTTCACCTAATCCCCATTAGTGGCAATACCACATGCTATTCTTAGGCGGGATCATTGTTTGAACAGGTTGAGCTTGCTCTAGGGCATTTACACTGCTTGTACATGGAAATAAGTGAAGAAACAATTAAATTTCCGTGTTCATGTTAGGATACATTAATGGAGGACAAAATGAAATTACCTCCTCACTAGCCTTGAGGCAAACAGATGTATAAGACAGATAAAATTACCACAATAAGAACACTTCTGAATGTACATCAGTTAGAGATATGGTACATCTGCTAAGCTTCATACGATGCCTCATCTTCTCTAGCCAAGTCGATGTACACACGTTGCTCTGTACATTGCCTTGGCATACTTCTCTAGTAAAGTTAGAACATTAATCCTCATTGATGACTGGATGCAGAGACGGCGTGCTGAATCCAATCAGAATGTGCGTTACGTAGTAGTTGGTTTCCCAAGATGGTGGCCCCCCACTAAGAATGAGTTGTGTCGAATGTGCGGAGAAATTCTACCGAAAAGATACAGGAAGAGCACTTTTACAGCTACTTTCGGTGTTTCTGATCAATTGAATCAGATTTTGGGACACGCTGCAAGGTCAAACGATAACGCATCGCCTCACGTGTGTGCCGACTTGAGTTTGAAGGGGAACAACTCCTGGTGGCAAAAAGTCTCTCGCTGTTAAAACTTCCACTACATGTAGGTGGCGACGAGCAGTATTCCTCTGCCACCAGGCAAGAATGTCAAGGCAGCGTAGAGAGCTTCGCGATGTAGTTGACTTGGTTGATGAAGATGATGATGCCTGGGCATATCAATATTCACTGGGAATGGCTGTTGATTAAGAAAAAGGTGTCTACTGTTAAATTTATTATCTGAGTATCTCATTTGCTTTGCACATGTATGTCATCTTCACCAGCCAAGTCAACTACATAGCGAAGCTCTCTACGCTGCCTTGACATTCTTGACTGGTGGCAGAGGAATACTGCTCTGCGCCACCTAGTGGAAGTTTTAACGGCGAGAGACTTTTTGCCACCAGGAGTTGTTCCCCTTCAATCTCAAGTCGGCACACACGTGAGGCGATTCGTTATCGTTCGACCTTACAGCGTGTCCCAAAATCTGATTCAATTGATCAGAAACACCGAAAGTGGCCGTAAAAGTGCTCTTCCTGTATCTTTTCGGTAGAATTTCCCCGCATACTCGATACAACTCATTCTTAGTGGGGGCCACCATCTTGGGAAACCAAATACTACGTAATGCGCATTCTGATTGGATGCAGCACGCCGTCTCTGCATCCAATCATCAATGAGGATTCACGTTCCAACTTTACTAGAGAAGTATGCCAAGGCAATGTACAGAGCAACGTGATGTACGTCGACTTGGCTAGAGAAGATGATGTATGTAGACCGTGGACATTGTTCTAGGTCCAAAAATAGGAGTATTTAAATAGTGATGAGCAACCATCCAATAAATAATTCAATAGACAGGTGACTTGAGCACATTTATGGGCAACCACTTAGTTGGTATTATTATAGGTTTGGTACCTCACCACTGATAACGAGAAGAAAAAGCTTACTATTCATGCTGACCTGATGTGGACATGTGAAATTGTGTCATAAGACATAACAATGGATTTTTTTCTGTAGTGTAAGGCCATCCACAATAATATTTTTGTTTCCAGTAATCCTACCTACCCATATATTTTGCAGACAAAAAAAAAACAGTTTGAAGAGACAATTTTTTTATTTCTATATTTTTCAGCAGTAATCCATAAAATACTATACAAAAAGGTCAAATCCCCCCCCCCCCCAAATTAAATTCCTGCCTACGTACCTACCTACAATGTACACAAATTTTCCTGGTACTGGAAACAAAAATATTATTGGATGGTCTAATAGGGGATTCCTGTCAGCACTCATGCAAAATATTAACAGGGCTTCGTTTTTAGCGTGAGTGATAGCTCACCTGCACGCAAACACTCACGTAAATTCATGTCACGAGAGTGAGTTTTAGATCACGTAAACTGTCACATTTTATATCATATTATATTGCAACCACTCGCCTGACTTTCAAATACCCTCTCCTGAATAGTTTGATGTGAGCTATTTTTAGCTCGCGCACTAATTCTAAACACGAAGCCCTGAAATAATTCCCCTAAAATTTTAGCATGAATCTGTATACATGTATGATAGCTTTGAATTCCTCTTGAGTAACATTGCGACAATTGATTTGGATTTTCATATGCCTTTTGATGGTACTTCTCCAATGATCCAAACACGAAAAGTAGTTTTCAACTCAATAATTAATAAAGAAAACTAACATTCTGTGTTGCTGTAATTGCCAATAGATGCTCATTGCACACTGCATTTTGAGAATGTACATTTAAATGTACCAGTGACATTAGACAATGTAATATGAATCAATCAGAATAAAAGTAAATACATACTCAATATTGTAGAAATAGGTGCAAAATGACAGTGAGTAACTTCCCTGCAATGTTCAGCACCGGTCATCCATCCAAGTATTGACCGAGCTTAACGTTGCTTAACCCTTTGCACCTTGCTGATAGTCTCGTTTGTCAGCCTTGTATGTTCGGATAAATGCAATGCATGCGAGAGGATTTTGTTATAGACAGTCTTTTTTTGAAGAAATATATTTGCATGTAGCTTGATTGAAACCCCGCTAAATATATATATTTTCAGAAAGCCCATACTTTATCTGTCCTTCAAAATATCTGCCCATTTGTGTCTAAAATAAAACCAGACCAGGCGAGAAAATAAAATAAACAAAAAAAAAATCTCTGATTTCGGCAACATTACGCGAGTGTATGTCCCAGCCAAATGATAGTTTCCATAAAAAATCTCTTCATGATTCGCCCAATTCAACCGGACGATCATGCTAAAATACCAGTGCATCGTCCGTGTGGGTTTTTAATCCGACATATAAATCCGAGAAACCCTTTATTTCCATTGTAAATCCAACAGTCGGCTCGCTAAAGTTTCAACGGAGCCATTTTCTATGGCGAGAAATTCACTCGGCACTGAAGACCGACACACAGACAGACAGCCGGCCAATCGCTGCCATTGTCTCACATGATTTCCGCATTCTCAACTAATCAGCTTCGCGATACTAACAGAGCTCGGGCGAGGTCAATTTGGCCTCGGTAGCGAAGAATGATGACATCTCTATCCAATCAAATCCTTCGTTATCGTTGTTTGTTTGTTAAATCACTCATCATAGGTCGAAAGAGCCGGAAATGACCTTTAACATGACACCAATATCTCACACATTCTACCGCGGGAAATGGGATTTCGATTGCGTTGAAAATGGTCAAAAAACGACAAATTCTTTGCCGATTTTCTCAATTTTCACCACAAGGAAGGTACGTCTTCAATAAACTAAACTTGTTATACGTCTATTGCATAATTTACAATAAAATTTGAACGTATATTGTCGACTATTTCCTTGTCCATCGATGTGGACTACCGACGACCTCTCAACTTGAACATTTTACTGTGCGACGATGTTTTTACATGGTGGTCAATTGCGGCCGGTTTCGGCCGTTATGGGTATATACGGTGCCGGCCGGTATAAGTACGAAAGGGTTAACTTCGGTGATCTGAAGAGAACCGGTGTGTCTAACGATATAAGCCGTGAGTAAGTAAATATGATTTAATGTTGCTTTCAACACTATTTCAATCATATAACTGGTTCCTATTCCTTTTCCCACCCGGAAACCACAGTCTTCAAACCTCAACTGCTGACTGAATTTCTCATTACTATTCATATGGGTCCCGTGATCGGCATGTATCGCAGCGTACTGATCACATAACCTGTATGAAGATGGCGGCGGTACTGGTAAAAAATTCAATCGGGCGTTGATGTTTGAAAACTGATTGTGTACGCGAGTGTTTGCGTGCAGGTGAGCTATCACTCACGCTAAACACGAAGCCCTGATATGCTCCTTGTGGCGATCAATTTATTTGCCAAACTAGGTAAAAGTAATGGTCAGAGAGTGGGGAGGGGTTGTTTTTTTGCCGGACAGAGCCATAAGGCCCATGGAGCCTTGTGGTCCCGAACTGTACATGTAAATTCAATAAGAGGAAGCATGGCAGGGGTTATTTTAGACACTTTTCCTTTATATAACTCAATTTCAAAAAGATGAAGAACTCAATTTTTCGGCGCGCCTACGGCGCGCAAAATAAACAACAAAACTCAATTTTTTCGGGTTTTTCATCGCATGCAGTCTGGAAACTCAATTTTTTTATCTTTTTAGTAGGACACTTACAATAAATAAATTCGCGACAATTTTTCATCGTGAATGAACATTTCAGTAATGTTATGAAGCTCATCAAGCAAAGTTGCGTGTCATACATAGCTGCATACAAGTTTGTTTGCTATCCAACTGTGATTGGCCGATTATATTTTGGCTAAAGATGTTAAGTAGAAATACTTCCCTCAGAGATAGCTTCATTTAATTAAAAAATGAGCGCGAATAAAACAAGAGAGTTTTAAATCCAAGTTATCTCGGGAAGTTCTATTTGGTCGATTATTTTGGGGGTGGAGGAGAGTACTTTAGCTCTGGATTGTGATAGGCCAAAAGTGAAAATATTTTCCCTGCAAATAGCTTACTTTAGTTTAAAAAATCTATACTTATAGTCAAGAAATAAAAATTGTCCCTTGTCCATTTCCATGAGTTAACCAATCCTTGACAAAGTTGGTGGTTGAGTATTGTAAGTGTCTGGGTATTTGTAAGTGACAGGAAAGAAATGAAGAAATAAATGGCAATAAAAATGTTAATAAGAGACGTAAAAAATAAAGCAATGGTGGTTGTGAAGTTTTGTGGATTTCACGAAAAAAATCCAATGCTGCTTGGTAAACGCAGATAAATGGCCAAAAATTGCAAATTAAACTCAATATGCACCCTATTTTGTAGTATGTGGTGTGGGACTTGTTTACAAAACATACTGGGGTTTCAGAAATTTCCATCGGGCAAAAACAAAATTATTCATAAAAACGTATATTTTGTATGTTATAGCATATGCCCCCGCATGTAGATCCCCATTTGCGCAGGAGAGAGTGTGGATCTTTTGTTTTTACACCAATCTGCATTGCTCACTTTGTGTATTTATTCCCAAATGGTACATCAGTTGTATTTTGGGGAATGTCTGTTTTGTTCGTTTCTTGTTTCTGGGGAAACGTCTTTCAACATCACACGCATCCAAGTGAATCCGAAATGTCGACAGAGAGAAAATGCTTGCCCGTTGTCTTGGTTCCGAACTTAACCGAAAAAAACCGGAGATTGACGGACAGCGTGTCTCGGAGACCAGACTCATAAGCCACAGCAGTATGACAGCAGTGGTTCCCGAGTGGACTAAAAAAGAGGGGACGTAACTTTGAAATATCAAAATGGCGGACTAGTTCGATCGTCGAAAACGTCGCCAACAATTTGCTTTGAAATGAGAAACGTTCAGGACAATGTCTTTATCGGACTTATACGACTGAAATGAGAACAGTTCAAGACCAGACGTCCTTATCGGAGCTATACGATTGAATAATAAAGGTACACAAGTTATCTGTCTGCACATCAGTTACAAATCCTGTGTGCTTATCTCGACTCGAGTGGCGTGGCTGGTCACACGTTTTTTTTTTCTTTCTCGCGGGGGTTTTGGGGGAGGGGGACGGGATAACAGACGACGAAACTCAGTTTAGATTTCTCAGAAACTCAATTTATTTCGTAGAAACTCAATTTTTCGCGCGCCTGCGCGTAAATTCTCAAAATTTTAGAAAACTCAATTTTCGGCAATAAAACTCAATTTACAAAATTTTGCAAAAACTCAATTTGTAATTGTTTTTCATCGTGGTTACCACGATGAAAAAAGTGTCTAGAAAAACCCCTGCATGGCTGAGTAGGAACGAATGAAGCCATGTAAATTTGGCTAGTTGAAGTAAAATGTATTTTCAAGAATTGTCTATGGGAATCATTTAGGAGTTCTGCCGTGAAATATGATACGATTGTTGTTCAATTTGTACACGTAATTACTTTGGAGTGAGATCGGGAAGATGGGGTAGAATTTTGCACCCCAACACAAGAAGTCAAGATCAGAATGTTAAATTATGATGAAAACAAATATGTTAAATTTAAATTTGTAGACTTTAGTCGGTACTTATAATTCTATATTTTGCATAACAAGTAGAAATGATCACCCTTTGTTCTGACATCTTATTGTCTTGTCATCACAAGCACAACACATGCGCACGAGATATGTGTCCCATAATTGATCTATCCGAAAACTCATACGACAGCCGTACTGATCAAACCCACTCGTGTGGAGCCTCCTCAAAAATGGACAGTAAGTTCCGAATAATTTTGTCTATTCAAAACGAAATATACCCCGCTGCAACACGCAACCATGTGCATTGATGATGATTATTAAGTTATCAGAAGTTGCCAAACACAAACTGTGTTGTGTTGTTATGCGGCAGATTGTAACTGACCAAGGAATCGAAAAAATATGACCTCATCGAAATCAAGCAACGAAGCCATGATGACCGAGTCTCCAGTTCACTTCCCACAAAACGACAAGGCTGAAACGAAACATACCTACCCCAAATCACCTCATCAACTCTTCTGAGCTCCTGTTAATATTAGCACGATTAATAATCACATTTTAGGCAGAGAATTCCGAACAAAACGCAGCTAACATCTGTCAAAACTGTCTGAATCTAAGCACTAACGCGGTTAACATCCCTCGTCACCCGGCACGGCGAGGCAAGCACTGCGCGCTCTTTCGAGACCCCAGTCTGTGGACTGTTCCACTTTTTAAAACGGGGTGGGAAGATTATCTGAACGGATGAACTAAGATATTGAAAGCACCAGTAACATGTGTATTTACCATAATAAAAGTAGATTCAAATAAATTACACAGTATTTTAAATTAATAATTTCGAAATAATCTCTTAAAAGTACAATATTTAGGCGTAAAAGTGTGTTTTGCTGAAAAATAACCCCTACAGTAAATGGTATGCCCTCGATAATCGCGAATAAAGGCTGGGTCTACCGTTATCCCAGAATGTATAAATTATCCTCTGAACATCCCATAACGGTTTTGTATGATATCTTTGTCTGTTTGTATTATTGAATGAGCCCATATACAGCAATAGAGATTAGCAGATTTCGGTTTAGTTCTGTTCAATCTGGGATACAATATAACTCTGGGATACAATATAACTATAGTCAGTTACATTGTATGCCTG
The DNA here is from genome assembly GCA_036873755.1 of Hanleya hanleyi. Taxonomy (NCBI): domain Eukaryota; kingdom Metazoa; phylum Mollusca; class Polyplacophora; order Lepidopleurida; family Hanleyidae; genus Hanleya; species Hanleya hanleyi. The sequence continues at coordinate 6,782 of JAVTVY010041536.1, read as the reverse complement.
GAGGTTCAATTCAGTTTTATTATCGATTTACACCCTGAAAGAAGTAGAGTACGGTGTATATACAAACAAATACACAGGTAATAGAACCAGAGCTATATATAAATTATAAGTTGGACACAAAACGCAAAAATAAAAATTATATTAGACCTAGACCACATTAGACCCACGTTGTGAATATAACATTATAAAATAGGACCTACCTATTGATAAGAGTTTCACTTTGGGAAAGAACGTGTCTTTAGTGAAATCCGAGAATGAAAATAAATCGAAAGTCAGCAAACTTGATGACAAGCTGACCGTAATGTTAAAATGGCTATTTGTTGATGTTCTGGTTTTTGGAAACGGAGATCCAAATGGATGGAAATCGAGCCTGCTCCACTTAGCAGGCACGGCGGAGCCGGGGGGGCTACGGGGGCTGAAGCCCCCCCAATAATTTGACCAACTTTTCTAAAATTCATATGCTGTCAACGCAAAAATACTTCAATGAATACGTATTTTCGAAATGAATAGTAAAATGAATTGTCTGCGTCGCATATCTATCGCATAACTAAAATTATTTGCACTCCCGTGCCATAATAAAGTTCACAAAATGGCCGACGGCCAGTGCCAGAAAGATATCACATATCTTTAGGGGCTCAAAAACTTAACTCACGACCAATTTCATAGAAGAAAAAGTACTGGAATGTGAGGTATGGGGTCTGTGTGGGTAATTTTGAAAGCACTGTTTAATGTAAACATCGATGTGTCGTCTGCTTTCGAGCAGTTGTCATCTTGGCAAGGATTTCTCAGTGGGTACAAGCAGTGCAGGATTACAACTGTTTTAAAAATATTATAGGTGAATAAAAAAGGGGAAAGTTAACTAGAGAGATCAGGGATTACTGCTGTCAAATTTTGAATTTTTCGGTGAACCGGATAATAGAGAAATCTCCATCGAAACAGAAGTATGAGTTTTACGGCTCAAATTTGACAGTCAAAAATGCGGAGAAAGAGACAGAGGAAAAAATATCCGGGTCGAGTTATTATCAAAATAACGACTTCTAGTGAACCGATCCACACAAAATTTATAGTATTGGAAAGCTGAAGGAATTGTCTTCAAACTGATATGAAGATGCAGACCCTCGGAAACCAATTGTGCTTTATAAACCTCTCGGAGGCAAATCCATTATGGTAATTTCGTGGATCTTTTTCATGATTGACAGGGTCCAAGAATATGAACGGTTCTCAGTACTATGGGCTATTTAATGATTGATCTTCATAATTTGATCAGGTCAGTCCCAAGACATCCACATAATAGAATATATGTAGGAAGTTCAAGAAATTTAAATTTGTATGATTTTGTCAGACATTTTGTACCAAAATATTAAAATTGCGTTGAAATATAGACCCCAGTAGTGTATAAAGGGCAACTAAAGTCAACTTTCACCCGGATGTAACTATGACGTCACAACTGTATGGTTTGTAACGAGGCTTTTGATTGGTTGAATTGTAAGTGTGAGGGTGAATTTGATTGGTTGAGGTGTCGGCCCTGTTGTAAAGCAAGATGGCGGCTGTCGGCCATGTTGTAAAGCAAGATGGCGGCGTGGTTCGGGCATGTTCGGGCATGTTCGGGCAAAAAAAAAGTTCCGGCAAAAAAAAAAAAAAAAAAAAAATGTATTCATGCGCGGTGATGCGGTTTGGCCGTGGTTTTGGCGGTGATTCGGTCTCGAGAAAAAGCTTCCGCGGAGAAAAAGTAGTCCCTAGATAAAATGGTCCGATGGGGTCGAGTGAGGTATCAAAGTGAAGGTTAGGTGAAGGAGCATCTAATGGGCTGGGTGTGGGGTTGAAATATCGTCATTCTGCGCATGCGCGGCGGCCGAAGGGTATGAAAATAGCCTTTTTGGAGCTAGGGGAGCCCCTAAGGGTCCGATGGGGTCGAGTGAGGTATCAAATTGAAGGTTAGGTGAAGGGGCATCTGATGGGCTGGGCGCGGGGTTGAACTATCGGCATTCTGCGCATGCGCGGAGGCCAAAGGGTATGAAAATAGCCTTTTTGGAGCTAGGAGATTGACTACTGGTCCAGTGGGGTCGAGTGAGGTATCGATGTGAAGCATTCGTGAAGGGGCATCTGATGGGCTGGGTGTGGGGTTGAAATATCGGCATTCTGCGCATGCGCGGTGGCCCAAGGGTATGGAAATAGCGGTTTTGGAGCTAGGGGAGTCCCTAATGGGCCAATGGAGTCGTATGAGGTATCAAAGTGAAGCATTCGTGAAGGGGCATCTGATGGACTGGGTGTGGGGTTGAACTATCGGCATTCTGTGCATGCGTGGTGGCCCAAGGGTATGGAAATAGCCGTGTTGGAGCTAGGGGAGCCCGTAATGGACCAATGGGGTCGAGTGAGGTATCAAAGTGAAGCATTCGTGAAGGGCATCTGATGGGCTGGATATGGGGTTGAACTATCGGCATTCTGCGCATGCGCGGTGGCCCAAGGGTATGGAAATAGCCGTGTTGGGAGCTAGGGCAGCCCCTAATGGGCCAATGGGGTCGAGTGAGGTATCAAAGTGAAGCTTATGTGAAGGGGCATCTGATGGGCTGGGTGTGGGGTTGAACTATCGGCATTCTGCGCATGCGCGGTGGCCCAAGTGTATGAAAATAGCCGTGTTGGGATGTAGGGGAGCCCCTAATGCACCAATGGGGTCGAGTGAGGTATCTAAGTGAAGCATTCGTGAAGGGGGATCTGATGGGTTGGGTGTGCGGTAGGAATATCATTCTGCGCATGCGCAGATGCAATACGGAGGTCTCGTCCAATCAGAAGCGAGTATTTCAAATCCGTCCCAGAGCTCTCCTCCAATCAGAAGCGAGTATTTTGACCCGGTGCATTATGGGACATATCCAAGATGGCGGCACGTATGTTCAAGATGGCGGCACATCCGGTGTCGAAAACTGGCCATTTTGTCGGATGTGGTCACTCAGTGTCGAAAACTGGACCCTGTATGACGTCACTTCCGGGTTTTTCACTAAAAACTACCTCCAAACATAGAAGAGTTCCTAATGTTTCCTCTTAGACGTCCGTATGTTCAATCGCCGGTGTGTTTTGTGTTTTCCCGCCCCGCCCCAGCGCCCCGCCCCAGCGCCCCGCAGCGCGAGCGCGCGCGCGAGTTCTCCGGAAGTGCGCGCGCGCGGACGCGGGTCAAAAGGTCAAAGGGTCACCTCCAGGTCAGACGGTCCAATGTCCAATGAGACAATGTTGCGGCATCGCTATAGTCAGAGCTTGAGCACAATAAAAAATTCTAGATTCTAGGGGGATTCTAGATGAACCTGGGAAAGATGGGCAGTTCCATTTGGACCAATCAGCGGTCGAGAAAAAGAGCCAATCAGCGGTCGAGGAAAAGAACCAATCAGCGATCGAACAATCAGCCAATGGAATTGGGGTATTCACGGTGTGCTTTCGCTGACGTCCGCGCCTACATCTGGGTTCTTGTACACCCAGGTAATGTTTTTCTGGACATGGATGGGTTACCTTTGGCTCCATTCTAGGCCACTGATTGGCTAATACGGTGTTCAAAGCCACTTTCATGCATTATGCTCATAGAACTTATAGTCATAATCTATACGTGTTGGCCGAGTCTCTTCACTCACCGTATACACGTACCTCAATGAAATGCCCGCTCAAACCTAGACCAAAGACACGTACTTGGTCTGTAGGCTGATTTCATTGGCTCTCTATTTTTTACTATAGTGCTCTTGCCTTCTAAACTTGATGGGTTACATTTTGACCCCATCCTACACCAATGATTTCAGTTTGACTGAATCTCCACATTGGGCATTGATGCATTAGGAATAAAACACACAAGACAGGGTTTTTTGGTGAGATCTCATTTTTTTTTTTTTTATTCATTGAACAACAACAACGTGAGAACAACCACGTGAAAACTCAAGCCCAGAACAAGGGGCTTGTCATTAACTGAAGCCCAGAACAAGGGGCTTGTCATTAACTGAAGCCCAGAACAAGGGGCTTGTACATTGAAGCCCAGAACAAGGGGCTTGTCATTAACTTAAGCCCAGAACGGGGCTTGTACATTGAAATGATGGGCGGCCCAGTCATAGACGAGTACATCGCGGTCCTCGGCCTGGGAGTACTCGTCAAACATCTCTACGATAGTAGATAAGGGTCTTCCCCGGCATCGATGGTACAGGTAAAACAAGCAATATTGTCCGCACACGCCACTGGTCAGGCTTTGCAACGTTTGACTGTTCCAACACCACGTCTCTGTGCCTTGATCCATGAAGTCTGTTAAATCGGGATGGAGGGGTGGCAGGCCGTACGGATCAAAGTATTCGCCCTGCTCTTCTGTCAATTACACGGCCACCCAGTGTTCACCGGGTCGATCCATCGGGTCCGTGTTGAGAACGTAAGCAGCAGGATACATACGGTCTAATGGGAACACATCTCGGGCGAACACCCCTTGAAAGACCACACGTGTCTCTGGGTCATTCTCCAGCACGGTGGTTATCTGGTCTGTATCCATGTTAGGTGGAGAAGTCACACAGGACGTTGCGCGCCTTGTCCACTTGAATGATGTCAAACTCGGCGTAGCAGATCACGTTGACGGTGGTCGCCAGGGCTCGTGCAAAGTGGATTTCCAACCGTAAATTGCCTTGCTTGGTCAGGGCCAGCTGATGGTCGTTCTCTAAGGTGGGGGTCAGATCGAAACAGAACAACGTGTATCCGTTCGCGTAGTCCTCCCGACTGATCATATTTCCTTCGTCCTGGTTGATTTGACCGGTGGCTGTAAACAGGCTCTGATAGGCTCGAATGAAATTCCTCCGCCCAAAGTTCGGGGTTAAGGCCGTGGCTGGCACCTGTTGTCCATCCACATGCAGGGCCACAAAATTGATGCCGAAATGTTTAGAGTCAAACGGATTCTCTGGGTAGGCTCCGCTGAAACTGGTATTTTCTACACAGGCCAGGATCAATCGCTTGGGTAGTTCCCCCAGGAACAGGTTTTCTTTGTTGGCGCCCATATTTCCAGCAGGCACAGAGAACACTTTGGTTTGCACACGTCGGATAGGGTACTGGGCTGGTTTTGTTTCCAAGGTTTTCATGTGTCCCAATTGAACGGCTGGATTCGGTTTCACTTTTCGGACATACAGGACTGCGTCTTGGATGACAATCTTATAGTCCGCTACATGCCCCTCTACGTTTGTGGCCATCAAGGCGAAGGTGGGAGGCGCCCGTATCAGTCGGATTTTGATGGGGGTCTTGTTCAAGAGGTACCGGTCTTGCATGAACATGTCTGCATGCAGTCGACCCATCATATCCACCGAGGCACTGTTCGCAGTGAAAGCCTTCCGTTTATTATATCCCCCATTGTCCGCCGTGTCCATGTGCTCGGCCGTGTCCTTGTAGAATAAAGCGGTTGTCAGCTGAGATTTTTTAGCCTCTCGGCCATACGACAACAGCGTCTCGATGTAGGCTCGATAGGGGTACGTGTTGGTGGAGTCACTGATGAGTTTGTCGCTGAGAAAAATATCCACCTGCTGAAACATCGAGTGCAGCCAGAGATTCGTCGGGCCCACCGTTGCTTGGTCAGCGATTCTGGTGCCAGCTCCATTGTCCACCTTGGCTTTCACATACAAGTAGGTATGGGCTAAATCCACATAGGCCGTATCCGCATTACTGATGGTGAACTCGATGGGCCCGGTTTCGTTGATGCTGGAGAGCGGGAGATGCTCCACCCATAATCCTTGTTCGACACTGGTTTGTGTGGGCGGCACGGTCCACAAATCAAATTCACTGTTGGTGGAGGGCAGGACTCGGCGTGGATTAAGGCCATGTTTTAAGAAAAGATATCCCGGGTCTTCTTGGATGTGCGTCGTCGCTGGGTCGGTCGTCGACTGGTGCGTGATCTCGGTGGGGCAGCTCTTTTATTCCCCACGGTGCGTTGTGCTTTGGCCACCAAGACGCCTCCCGCTTCTTTGGCCCGTCGTTTCAAGGCTTGTCGGGGTGCCGTACCCCCAAGACATCACCGGCCACTTGCAGTCCACTGCGTACCGCTTGTTTGCCGATTGCTTTCACACCCCGCGTCACCAAGGGCAGGAACGTTTTCACAATGCTGCCGAGTATGTTCCCCAGTCCATGTCCTCGTTGCATGCGTGCACCGCTAAAGACCGGAAAGCCACCCCGGCCTGTTGGGCATAATAGTCGGCATAGCTGCGTGCATCGCACTCGTAAGGTACTTTCATTATGCAAAGTGGGGAACACGTGCTTGTCGAAAATGAAGTGTCAGCACCACTTTTCCTCGTTCGAATGCCACCGCTCGTCCCGTGTCATCTCTTATATCCACCGTGATCGTGTTGATGTCGGTATGTCGTACGGGCAGGTGCATGATATGGTTGAAACTGTGGGTGACTTGATCGCCATACGTCTTTTTAATGGGGACCACCCGTAACAGAGGTGTGTTGATATCGCCCACGATGTGGTTGTCCACCACGTCTGAGTAGACGTAGAGTCCGTACATACCCGACTTCATATCCATCGGCATCTCGCCATGGTGTTGGTTGGGACCAGCGAACGTCTGTAGATCGAAACCCAGCATTTGCTGTAGTGTAAGACTGAGTTTCACATTCACGGTATCGGTGACGGTAAGCTGTGCCTTGTCGTTGTGTACGTTGACATCGAAGAACACGTTTCTCTTGAAGCGCAAGGCTATCAGGCGTGTTGCACTATCCGTCACCCCCGTAGCGCCTTATCATGCATCAGTCTTGACAGCCCACCCATGAACTCTTTGGGGGTATCGTATTGGC
>JAVTVY010041535.1:0-19196 GCA_036873755.1 Hanleya hanleyi | reverse complement strand
ACTTTCAATTACATTCCGACGCCACTGGGTTAGCCTACGAGGTATATCGGCCCAAAGCATAATTATTGTGTTTTCAAGATGACAAGAGAATAAAGTATAATACTGATATTTGACAAATGACGTGTTAGTTTAATTGTTGGAAATCGCTCAGAATGCATCTCAGGTCATCTAAGGTCCCAGAGCTGTATAATATAACCCTAAATCTGCATACATTATGTTCAGATTTAATTCCGGGAAAACGCTTAGAACGTATCTCCGGCGATCTAGGACCCCGGAGCTTACGGGGCCTGGGCGGCCCCTGGACCCTCGCCTAAAGTGCTATGATAATCGACCCCCCTTTGAAAAATCCTAGCGACGCCCATGAGGTCTCTGTTCATAACCCTATGCTTTATATTTTCACAACAGCGTGTGAAACGTACTTTATGTTCCAACAAAAACACCCACATATTCTAGAAGGGTCGCCCTTTTTTATTCCCGTCGTCAAATTGTTAAATTTGTGTACTTTTAGACCTTTGCGGACGATTCAAAATCCAAGTTAACGGTGCATTTTTTCCGTTTCACAGAGCTGATGGACCACCTTTTCTCAAACCAACTTTTGTGTTGAACATGTATTCGGGGGTGGGGGGGGTACTCTTCTCTCGTGTTTCACACGAGCTTTCATTGATTAACCAATTCTGATTGGTCAGTCGCTTGAAGCCTCCAGACACAATATATGCATGGAACTACAGTCCAAATATGACAGACTTAGCTAGCAGACTGACAGCGAAGTGAAAATGGCCAAGTATATTGCATGTACAGTTAACCCAAAATCGTCCAATGAATACGAGCGATCACGGTCACATGGTCGCCCGATAGGTTTCCATCCACCGCCGTCGATTGTAATTTGGGGTGGGTAACTAGGTTATCTCCCTTTACATTATTCCTTCTCAAAGCACTCGCGTCGTCTGGCTCTCGTCGATTATTCCTTTGGCTTCATTTTGTCAAGTATTTGTAATAAATGTTTAATCTTCAGCTGCTGTAGTTCTAAATTAGATAGCATTCATAATGTGAACAGCTCGTGTTCTAAATCAGCGACGATCAACGCAAATGAATATCGCAAATGTGACTTCTCATACAGTGTTTTTTTTTTCGTGCGCAACAACAACATAGGGCCAAAGGTGTTCACAAGAAGTTCTTTATCACATAATTTACTTATGGACATTAGCTTGTCCGGAACTACATGTAGTCTTCAGCGGGATAAATTCGTTACACGGTTTGTCAGTGAACCGATACAGAAATATATGGGGTCAGTAACATTTACAGACCCCCGTATTGGGTCACTGACAACCCGTGTATCTAACAATATCCTACACGAGGGGCTGCCTAACATGCTGCGATTATGTGATGTCCATGGAGCACCAGGATAAATTCAGATGATCAAGCTTTGTCTATATTAATTTATGTAACATAAATGGTTAATGGGGTACAACATTTGGGCCCTGGATATTTTTTAGATACGGTTACCACACCACATTCCAAAATTGTCTGTTATAACAGTAATCCATCATCGTAACATGACATCATATTCTAATGGAGAACAACATATATCTCAGTATTATGCAAATTCTTTAGATGCCACACGCTACAGTTAATATGTCTCCTGTGGCGGATGTTTGAAGAACCTCTTTTATCTCCATTTTACAGGAAGCAAAGTCAAAGAGATTGAAAGATATATGTGAAGTGTGTTTTGAAAAAGTGTTGTTGATCTGCACAATAACACACAGGTGGAGGTTTTTAATACATAAGCCTATCTGCTCTGTGTTTCAGTTAAAGTATTCTGTCTGCTGAAGTCATTGGGGCCTTGATGGAGAAGGTGTATCAGGGGATAATGTATATGTGATCTGGTCCCTGCTGTGGTCAATGATGGGAGAAGGTGTCTCCGTGGATAATGTATATGTGCTCTGGTCCCTGATGTGGTCAATGATGGGAGAAGGTGTCTCCGTGGATAATGTATATGTGATCTGGTCCCTGATGTGGTCAATGATGGGAGAAGGTGTCTCCGTGGATAATGTATATGTGCTCTGGTCCCTGATGTGGTCAATGATGGGGGAAGGTGTCATAGCGGATAATGTATATATGTGCTCTGGTCCCTACTGTGGTCAATGATGGGGAAGGTGTCATAAGGGCTAATGTATATGTGCTCTGGTCCCTGCTGTGGTCAATGATGGGGAAGGTGTCATAAGGGCTAATGTATATGTGCTCTGGTCCCTGCTGTGGTCAATGATGGGGGAAGGTGTCATAGGGGATAATGTATATGTGCTCAGGTCCCTGCTGTGGTCCATGCAAGTCGGACAGAAAACAAGTCATTGTTGAATAAATCAGTGATTGAATAAATTGGCTTTGTCTTTTTTGATCTTCCAGTCAAAATCTAATTCGATTTATCTCTTTATTTTAAATTTACTTTCTGATTATCTAATCATTTGGATTAAACGTCATCTGACTGACTGACTGCCTGACTGACTGACTGACTGACTTTATTACACTCAGACCACTATATTGCGGTATATGAGGTACATTCTCATGACAATTGCGGGTACACAGAAGGACATTATAATGTGCATAAATTAAACTATATATATATATATATGCGTATAATTTACCAAGGGAGTATTTATATAATACTGGTTAATTCTATATTTCTCAGCATGCTACATGCAGTATTTGTTCATAATTTAGAATGTTTGGATAACAGTGTCCAGAAATTTACATATCTTTTTAAGTTGTGGCTTATATGAACAACAGAAAATACCTTTGAGTTTAAAAACAGAGGGGTTATTAGTGAAATATTGGTGAATGAACAGTTTTCGATCGTTTGTAAAGAAAGAACGTTGAAGTACATAATGAAATTCATCTCCAATAGATTCACTCGTACATAATTTACAGGTTCTGTCATTTCTTGCTGTATTTTCCCATCTTCCTGTCTCAATAGGGAGTCTATGATTCGAAGTACGGAATTTTGTGAATAACATTCTGAATTTGGAGGGTAGTCTTATCAAATATTCTTCGAGATGTAAAGTTTCTTTAAACACTTGATAAACGGTACCTTTGGAGGAGAGGGAAATAGATTCGTGCCAGCTTTGATTGAATTGATCTCTCAGGCGTATTTCAATGTTCTTTTTCATGACATGTATACTTGGAAAAGACTGGGACAACCAAATATTGTTCATTCCACATTGTTGAAATATTAATTTGACATTTGCTATCCACTTGTGTTGATAAACACCCTGTTCTGTGTCTCGGAGAAGTAAATTGTACATCAAACAAGATAATTTCTGTTTCACCCCCCATTAAAATATGTCCCCAAAACGAGATAATTCTTTTCTTGACCAGTAACTGTAGCGGGTATCTGCCTAATTCTCCATACAACATATAGATCGGAGACAAGCCAACTATCAACATACCAAAACAATAAGCCAGGTGCTTCCTCTCCTATTTACCGTCTTGCTTTCGTCGTTCACATCTGAAAGTTGCAAATTTGATTTTCTCGCCTGGACTGTTGAATAGATACTTCCATAATGCGTTGCCGAAGGCTTCACGCGACTAGCCAGTCAGAATCAAAGTTGGATTGACAAGAGGCGAACTAAGTCGGACAGTGATCTTGGATTTTGAATCGCCCAATCGGCAAAGGTGTGAGAGTACACACATCTAATAATTTGACGACAGGAATATTTTGATCGACATTTGCTGAATATTCTGATCGACATTTGCTGAATATTCTGGAGGATTTGTTTTGAGGTAAACCGTTTATTTCTCGTTTACCCAAAGTACGTTTCGCACCTTGGTGTGTGCATGGAGCTATAAGTCGAAAGGAGACACTGTTCCACAAGCCAGGACTGACTGGCCAGCGCTCACGCCCGCTGAGCTTTTGTGTTTTGAATAGCCGTCCAGCTGGGCTGCGTCTCTTTCATGTTCAATGTACGATGCCGCTCTCTGATCCTGCGACTCCTTTCTGTCAAATTAGAAATGGCCGGAAGTGAGGTGTCATCATGCGCAGTCTCCACAAATTAAAATCACCAAGTGAAAATCATGCGCATATGTCATGTTTATTTATTTGAAATAATTTCCCTTGTCACAATATTTGAGTCATGACTGGATGTCTTATTGGTGCTGAGCTATGGGACTTTGAAAACAGGCTGTCATTTCTCTATCTATATTGTATTTTCTCCTTTTATGCTAACTTCCGCATTTCCAAACATGACCCAAAAATGTGAGCGAGTTGCTATTACTATAGGGAATCGGAAAATCTATGGTTCTTACGGTAGGCTTATCCCGTTCGTGCAAAATTAGCGATTGAAAATATACATGTCTCCATTTGAAATACATGGTGACTTCTGCCAAACTATGAAAATTGCACACATTTAATGACAAAATAACGTGCTTTCCGCATTTCAAATCGGGAAAAAGTTATTTCAAATCGGGAAAAAGTTATGCTTATGTTAAAGATCGTAAACATATCTATATCCTCGTGTTTAGCATTTCCGGGAGGCTTTACCTCAATTTGAATAAAATGGGATTTAGTAAGCATTACTTTGGCGTTTTCTCTGTATTTGATGCTTCAAAAAAGCTATTAAGTAATGACCCGGCGTCCGTTTGCGTATACCCCCATGGGAGCTGATTGCTCGGTGAGTAATCCGCGAATACACAATTGGCAGTGCAATCGTTTAACGGTCGCTTTTGAGATTATAACCGGCCCATTGAAAGTTATTGTTTTGCCGTTAGAAGATTGCGATTGCAGGTATTTATAATCAAGAAAAAGATATAACTCAAGCCAGGACAAATTATTGTCAATACCACGAAAAATATATACACGCGGTGTTCTTCACAATGGGAAAAGAACACTTTTTTTATATTTAAATCCAGACTAGCGATATTTAACATCAGTTTAATGGATACATATTAATGAATACCCAGCACGGTATCAATAACGTAGTTTCCTTAATTCTTTGGAAACAGGAAAAGTTAATTAACGCATGGCTTGAAAATCTGCCCAAGTGAGATGTTATACCAAAAATATTCATTAGAAAATTGGAAAATTTCTTTCGTACGTCTCATAACTTGAATGAACTAAGAAATTACCGTGAAATTAAAATAAAACATTGAGTTGATGGGCTGCGAAACCCGTATGGGAAGGGGCCCTTAAATTACAATATTAATCAAAATTCAATCCATCTTACAGATATACAAGTCTTGGAATATGGATTACTTATCCGATATCGGTAGGCTTTAGAATATAATTTGTTTCAGTTATCATGATTATTGCACACAATCTTCTTGGTATACTTGACGAAGAGATTATTATAAGGTTTTGTTTTTATATTGCATTATATCCCAGGCTTGAACTTCATTTGCATTTGTAAGCTGAGAATAAGTCATCAAATAAAAGACATTCTTACGGACAATTACTTCTTGCAAATATCATTAACCGGGCTCGTGTACGCTCCGTTACAAAATCTGGTTTTCTACTCATGGAACTTCTCGTGTTGTTAAAATATAATAAGTAATTCAAGTGATCTAAGTCTCTTCAAAACTTCAAAAACTTTTTTACACAAACTACGCCTTATGTTGATCAACGCAACGGGAGGTTAATTGGCAATAGCCACTTCGAATACACAACGCTTAATAGGTCGACAGCAAGTCCATGACACGCATGCGCGTGAAATCGACTGCTACCGAATCAACGGCGGACATGGCCGAGTCAGCTATAATCCCTCAGGTTAATCCGCTATACCCTGCTGTGTCGTCATCGTACATTGAACACTTTCATCACCCCAATCTGTGTCTCCTTCCGATTTATAGCTCCATGGTGTGTGTATATATACAGTATAGTGAAAACATTTTACATAGGCGTTGGAAAAGGATGCCGTGCTATTCTCGCAGAGCCGGTTTTACTATTTGTCATTCGGTTAAAGACATTGTCATTTGTCAATATTCTGTGCTATCCCAATGGCTTGTAACATATATGTGTCCTCTTGCTCCCCCAATCCAAGGTAGAATTTAGATTGTAAGTATGTTGATTCATTTTAGTTAAGAACCGTTAGATTGCATGTTTTCAATTTACGAAAGTAATAAAGGTGATGCCTGCTGTGAATTGTTTTTAATGAAACTTCTCTCCTCAAATACTTTGTGAAACATATAACACAGGAAAATGGCACAAAAGGGTGATTTTTTTTATACCATACTTTGCAATTTCAATTTTGTGGTTGCTAGATTAATTTTGTGAAATTCAGCTGCCGTACCGATCAAAATATTGTAAGGATAGATCTACCGGTAAACTATTAATCTACATATTTCTGACATTCCAATTCAATAAATGTTTCATTTCTTTTCAAGAGCGATCTGAATAAAATATATTCGAAAGTTTCTGAAAAGAAAATAAGTTTTTCTCGCTGAATAATTAAAAACAAATTCCGAATCCTTTCCGAGTTCAGTAATTCGATCATATTGGGCAAGTTTAAGTTGTTGTGGCGCGTTGATCGCTGATTGTCGCAGGAAAGTCTTTTGAGTTTTCTTTCTTCTGTTTTTTCGACAATCTGAACTGGACCAAGTGAGTAATTAGTTTTGAAAAAAAAAATAGGTCTTTAGTGTATAGAATATATGAACAATCATAATCAAAGTCTTTGACGTATAGTCTCAAATATCAATTTACTGCATATCACGTTGGACACACTGCCAATGCTTTCGTTAGATCACCGAAGTTAAGGCATGTACACTCTGCCATGTGTCTGCAGTGTGGCAGTGGTCGTGACGCTGATCTGTAAAGTGAGTAGTACACAGGATGTAACAGCCAGCTAACCGCCTATCTCTTTAACATGGAAGATTTCTTTTTCTTTCTCATGTGACCTTTGACCCCTATGCTCCTGTGTAACGTCAGGGTGATCAGGCGAACGGATTTTCCGAGGCTTAAGGGGATTCAGGACTCAAAACAACGTTGCGACGTCATGGTCGTACAGCGTATCGTCATTTTCCACCTCCGACACAAAAGAAGTCCTGCGAGCGGAAACAAGATCCCCGTCACAGATCTTTGAAGATAATGGGGGTATGGATGTTCAAAGCCCTATACGATTAAAAGTAGATCGAAAGCACCATATTTTTTATTTTATAAATTAAACGACGCAATGTAGGAGAATCAACACATAAACATATAATAGCTCACCGAGCAAACTTTTCTCTAAAATTGATTTTGTATTCGTAACACGTGATTCTTACAGTTCGAAAACTTGATTTCTTTTGAAATTTGTATATAAATGGCACATTCACGATAACAATGCCGTTATAATCTTGCAGCCGCCTGGCATTTTTATTCAAAATAGTGAAAGTTTCAAACATTGTGCAGTGGTATTTGTTCGGTTTTATATGAGCAAAATGAATTTAACCTGATTTTGTCCCAAATCTACTGACAGGGTGGTGTTTGGACGCGTACATAAAAATCTAGATCGAAGACTGACATTGTTTTTCAACGTTATTTTGACCGGCAATACCCCAGGTATCAGCAGTTAAATTATAACGGTAGGTCACAAGACAAAGTTTTGAGTCCTGGACCACCTTAAGATTAGGATATGAGTGTTTTCGTGATTGAACTGAATGTGACAAATGCTTGTACGTAACCATGGTAACAGGCAGTAATATAGCAAGAAGAAGTACGTTCATGTGTGGAAGAATTAAATTTCAAGTATTAAACCTAGATCATTCATGTTCCTCAATTTGAAATCCTTGACTTCGTCTTTGGTTGATCATTCTGTCAGTACAGTGACGTCGCCAGTTCCGATCCAGTGTCAGTTCCGACCCACTTCCCAAAATATTGTTTCTTGTCACAACCATGACCACGCGAAATCATAAAACATTTGGTGCATTCAAGCAAGTCGATCAACCTCTCAATCATGGTTAAATTATATTATGCATTCAATGGATTTGTTATGAGATAGCTTTGCAGACCTATTCCATACACACGACTACATCGGTCTTAGTACAAACACCATAACCCGCCGTCATGAAAAAACAGTGTCGTCTGTCAGCGCTTCCGATCAAAGTTTTGATGTTTTATTTCTCACATATAAGTATCATATGGTACTACTTATCTGTCATAAATTTATTCACCAAAGTGTCACTCTAAAGGCTACCCGCCCCATGGTTGGCATCAACTGACGGACCCAGTTCCGAACCACCTTCATCCATGGATAGTGAAGCTGGGTCGTACCATGGCCTGAAAAAGTCTTGCGAACGCAGCGCTCACTACGTAAATTCGTAACTCGAGTGCTGATTAGCATTACTTTTATTTAATCTGCTATTCAGAGGTAAAATAAGTAAAAGTACCATTGATTTAACATCATTTTCGAGTGAGTATACGCATATTAGCCATCGGCGGTATTTCAGTGTCCAATCTATCTTGCCAACATGATCAGCTCGACCATATCACTATCAGTCCCAGCCCGCAATCTTCAACGCCAAATGTTCACTTATGAGATGAAAACATGCAAAACGAAATATCCAGCTAGGACCATATTTTGGGAACAAAGTTATCATGTTGACGATTACATTTGTTTATATCTGGGTCAAAGGTCAATGCCAAAACGAGGCTGGATCGGAACTGGCGACAGTGGGTCGGAACTGACACCTCTCAATTAAGAATTGTAATCTTATATTCCGTACAGTTCAGTTCATCCCCAGCTGTGTTGCTTTATTAATAAATCCCATGCACAATTGTAATGCGTTCCTGATAATAAATTTGCCAATCAAACTATTTCCTTTTGAAACAGATGAATATTTCACTTTGGTGGGTCGGAACTGGCGCCTCGTCTGTAGCTATTACAGTAGCAGAACATTGGCATGTAACCTAAAAATAACGTGATGTCAATCAAGCCCTTGGTAAATAATTACTGGCAGCAGATTATTAGTTTCATAATACGATACCATTATCCATTTTAACAAGGATACTCAAGATTAAATATTGGATAGGAATCTAATTCATTGTAATATCTCGCATATTCATCAGATCGAAATTAGCTTGTTAAAAATGATAAAATTGTGATAATCATTCCTAACTGTTGATTAAATGAATAATTAATTTATCACAATGATTGGCAAAAGTATTAAATTGTTTTAGCATAGTATATATTCGAAGAGTAATTCGCCTATTAACTAGGACCAGATGTTCAGGTTAATCACATTAGACGGATTTACAAGGTGTTGGTGATACATAATAATCACAAACTGATATTGAGATGTCGAGAACATGGTGGGTATAAAGTCCCGACTGATTTGTCATGCAAATACACCTGATTATCATAGAGATAATACATTGTATGCCGCTTATAAATGTCATCATAAGCACTTAAATAGTTGGACTGTACATACTGATATGAAAGCTGGTGATATCATACTTGATTATCCCAGTGATACTAAACTATCGGGAGCATCATTAAGATGGTTGGTCTGCCCAGGGTGATATATATCGAGATGTATACAAAAATCTAGTGATATACATGTAGATGATTACAAGGGCGGATCCCCCCCCCCCCCCCACCCATAACCCTGATTTTTTTTAGGGATCAGCAAACCCTGTGATTCCACGTAGAAATAATGTCTTGAAATGATATGTAAATTAAATTAATGTGTATCTTTTTGTGTATTAAACAGACCATCATCTATTCATGTAGTACAATGTAGTGGTTACCTGTCTTACAATTCCTTATTTCCTATATTTTAGAAAGAAAATTCCTATATTTCTCCTATATTTAGACAAATTTCCTCTGATCTTTTCACTGTGAGCCACTTGCAGGCCTGAATTTTTTTTGGTGAAAATAGAACCATAATTATGCATACATTATGATCAGTTTTATTTCCGGGAAAACGCTCAGAATGCATCTCTGGACCCTCGCTGCGGCCCCTGGACCCTCGCCTGTTGGGCTGCGGTAGTCGACGCCCTATGCATTTTTGCTGGATCCGTCCTTGGATTATCACAGTGATATTAAAATGTCACAAGCAATGTTAAAATGGTTGGATTGTCCAGGCTGATACAAAGCTGGTGATACCAGGTACATGTACACATAATTATCAGTGATGCTAAAATGTCATGACTACTGTTAAAATAGTTGGATTGTCCAGGCTGATACAAAGCTGGTGATACCAGATATACATAATTATCAGTGATACTAATAAGTTGTGAGCACAATTGTAATATTTTGTTTGAACTGATACAGAGGCTGATGATACATGTATGCTTAATAAACACAGTGTAACATTAAAATGTATTATAATATCAATGAACACAAGTGTGATGGTTGAGCTAAGTCGACTGATACAATCGTGATAATACACGTAAAACTAGTGGTTTATGTGACCCATTGCAGATGTTTTGTAGTTGGCAATATCGTTTTCGCTTTGGTGAATATATGAGTAGTCCGCGTTCACTTCCAAGATAGGTTACTATGTTGGGTAGCATGGAGTGTTTGCCGCGCGCAAAAGGACGGAAATTCAGACATTTTTCTTGTTTTCCAATGCCGCGGTCGTCATTCTGTTTTTAAGACCCAAGAGGTACGTATACCCACGACTACGGTTTATTATTTTCCATCCCAAACATTATATCTGCCTGTATATCGATTAGGACCTACACTTAATTTATTTCCATGCTAATTCATGCAATAAGGTAAAATGATCCACATGCACAACAGAACATTCTGTTTCCAAGATAGTGAATCGATGCTATGTTGATCCAATATATTTGTGCCTTGCTAATACCGGAATGGCTCTTTTCTTTGTAACCTGACTGCTTAAAGACGTCCGGGGGTTCGAGTTATTTTTAGTAATTATACCAAGTGCTGTGATATCTAGCATTTCCCTTCATCAGCATCCTCTAACGGGACGAAATAATAATTAAATGCAAAATTACGATCGCCGTGGATTTAGAACACCATATCTCAGGTGGAATACACAAACTTTGATAAAAAATGACACCTATTTCGGGTTTATCGTCTAGGATTCCTCTAAAGGGCCCCATGTGTATGAAACTCACGAGTTGCTCAGCATTTTCATCGATACTGATTATTCCAATTAGATTATATTGCCAAACATTGATGACTAAGTGAAATATGAATCAGCAAGCTCCGTCTTTATGTCACATCTGTAGGTAACAATGAAGTATAGTTTTGTCCCATTACGTTCCAGGTTAAACAGGTTCAGTTCGCCCCTGAAAAACTGACCTTCTTGTACTTTAGCCTGGAACTACACACTGATGTTTTTGATTACCACTCCCCCCACTTCACGTGAAATGTACCAAACCACATTCATGAAAACTGCCTTCTGAGACGAGCACTTTTCAACCGTCTGAGCTGGTCACGTGGGTATCGTCGTTTGATTGTGTCCTGAAAAGAACTCAGGCTCGCGACTGTCACAATTTTTTCAGAAATTAATGGACACTTACTAAGTTAGCGAAACACAATAAAAGTTAGTTATGATATTATCCAGTAATAACACAACTGAGCATTTAATGCGGGATATGCTTACCACGAGCATCCACCTTTGGCGGAAGTGACGTCATTTACTTCGTTTTAACCTATTACACAATTATGAATGCAACAACCCACATTATTCAAAAGTTTAATTACTTTAATTTACCATCAGATTTAAGGTTATTCTACAGGACTATAACAGATGAGATGTTTTGTAAGAAAGCAACAAATGTTCCAGCACATTCCAATCTCCCTTTTCTTGTTAGCTTTTCAACCAGACAGCAAAACTAAGGCGACAACTCATTTTTTCAAAACATGTTACATGAAAGAAGTCAGATTAAAAACATTGATCCAGTAGTAATCCAACAATAATTGAAAATTCTGGGATCACGTTCTTAAAAGCTGGATGATCCAAAAATAGTCAACTTAACTTGAATGATCCAAAAGTTTTTAACTCGACACATGATCCAGTGAAAGACAGTGCTGAAATTCTTGATATCTTTTCTCAGTTTGTTGATATTAATGGCTCACTGCTGTACAAAAGACTCATCAAGGTAGATGAACACAAATAAAATTGAACATTTGAATCAATTTTGGATCAGCACTGGCTCGTGTAGGACTCATTCGGTGCGTGAGCTAAAGTAATTGGATTCGCGGATCGAACTTGTATAGCTCAGTAGTATATACATGTACCGGAAGTGACCATTGACCCCTGCGCACCATTTGTATCAGGGGAGATAACCAGGAATTGTTCAAACAGAGTTACCTGCCTCTTAATTGGCTCCAATTTGCCCTTTATATACTACTTAGCTCATCTGGTCTTAATCTGAGTTAATCATACAACCACATGCAAACAGTGTAAACAACATGGCTCTGCGGGAAATCCAGGTCACCAAACTGATTTTGCTTGAATTGTGCATCATATATGAAGGAGTTACATGCCCTTTTCATATGCCTTAGATGTATCCAGCATATAATAAGATAAATATGTGAGGTTTGAAGGTGTGCATTTCTGGGAGTTGTTTTTATCTCGCCTTACGAAGTAAAGAGGAGATATTGTGAGGGGGGGAAGAGGATGTTGTCGTCAGTGGTGGTGGTGGCGGTGTCGGTGTCCCCAGCCTGGAAATGATAAGGTTTTTGGTTTAGCAAATTAAGAAAAAAATCTAGAAAAATTCAGAAAAAATATTTTCAAAAAATAAAAAAAATATGGAGATGGGTATTCCACCTGAGGGTACTACCCCTGGGGATTATATGGGTGCTCCAATGTTGAAATCCCTATGATAAAGTTTTGCGTTTAGCTGAAGTGCTTCTGTACTGAGAAAGTTTGCTGCAGTTGTCAGCTGTCATTGGATGATTATGAAATTTGGTACACATGTTTCTTATGATTAGAGGATGTACCTGTGCTATTTTTGAGATGAAATATTAACTTTTGTCCAAATTATGGTTTTGTGTTTAGCAGCATTGTACATATAGGCCTCTACATGTACACATGTATCTTTGCTGCAGTTGTCAGCTGTCAACGGATGATTACGAAACTTGGTACACATGTTTCTTATGATTGGATGATGTGCCTGTGCTATTTATGAGATGAAATATAATTTGTGTCCAAATTTTGAGGTTTTGGACTTAGTAATTTGCCAATTATATGGGGTTTGTTTTTGTTAGACAAAAATGTACTGAAAAGTTGTCTGAATTTGTC
The DNA here is from genome assembly GCA_036873755.1 of Hanleya hanleyi. Taxonomy (NCBI): domain Eukaryota; kingdom Metazoa; phylum Mollusca; class Polyplacophora; order Lepidopleurida; family Hanleyidae; genus Hanleya; species Hanleya hanleyi. Next base: position 6,014 of record JAVTVY010041535.1, on the reverse strand, counting down.
AGGTTTCATTGGATCATTATGAAACTTGGTACAAATAATTCATATGATTAGAGGATGTCTTCGCGCTATTTAGGAGATGAAACATTAATTTTTGTTCAAATTATGAAGGTTTTGTCTGAGTAATCTGCCAATGATAATGTACATACAAACACATGTGCATCTGCGCATGGAAAGTTGTTAAAGCTTTCAGGTTTTATTGGATGAGTTTGACACTTGCCACCATAGTTTAATGTGATTCGAGGGTATGCATGTGCTATCGCAGTTTAGGCTTTGTACTTTTCCATTGATACGATTGCTGTTGGACAAAAATTTGCATATAGATCTGTACATGAAAAGTTTGCTGAACCTTTTGTGGGATGATTATGAAATTTGGTGAGCATGTCTCATGTTTTCCTAGGTCAGACCTATCCAACCGTAATCCCACACGGGACTGAACTATCCAGCAGTAATCCCAAATAGCACTGACCTTTCCAGCAGTAATCTCATATGGACTCAACTATCCAGTAGTAATCTCAGACCGGAGTGGCCTATCCAGCAGTAATCTCACACGGGACTGGCCTATCCGGCAGTAATCCCACACAGGACTGGCCTATCCAGCTGTAATCTCGCACGGGACTGGCCTATCCAGAAGTAATCTCGCACAGGACTGCAATATGCAGCAGTAATCCCACACGGCACTGACATATCCAGCCATAATCCTACATGGGACTGACCTGTCCCGCTGTAATCCCGCATAGGGTCAGCCTATCCAGCATTAATCCCACACGGGATTACCGTATGCAGCAGTAATCCCAAACTGGACTGTCTATGGAGCAGTAATCCTACATGAGATTGATCTGTCCTGCAGTAATCTCATACGAGACTCGCCTATCCAGCAGTATTCCCAGACGGGACTGGCCTATCCAACAGTAATCTCACATGGGACTGAACTATCCAGCAGTAATCCCACATCGGACTGATCTATCCAGCAACACACGAGACTGGCCCATCCAGCAGTAATCCTAGAGGACTGACCCATCCTGCAGTAATCTCGCATGGGCCTGACCTATCCAGCAGTAATCTCACACTGGACTGCTCCATGCAGCAGTAATCCCAAGGGGATTGACCTATCTGGCAGTAATCCCACTTGGGGCTGACCTATCCCGCTGTAATCCCACACAGGGTTAGCCTATCCCGTAGTAATCCCACACGGGACTGGCCTCTCAGTAGTAATCCAACACGGGATTTTCGTATGCAGCAGTAATCCCACACTGGACTGCTTATGCAGCAGTAATCCCACACGGGACTGACCTATCCAGCAGTAATCCAATACGAGACTCGCCTATCCAGCAGTAATCCTGGACGGGACTGGCCTATCCAGCAGTAATCCCACTTGGGACTGGATTATCCAGCAGTAATCCCACATGGAACTGGTCCATCCAGCAGTAATAACGCACGAGACTGGCCCATTCAGCAGTAATCCTACACAGGACTGGCCTATCCTGCAGTAATCTCGCATGGGATTGACCTATCCAGCAGTAATCTCACACTGGACTACCCTATGCAGCAGTAATCCAACGGCACTGACCTATCCATCCTATCTGGCAGTAATCCCACATTGGACGGATGTTATTGTCTGTACCAGATAATCTATTCCAGACATTATTGTCTGTACCACACCATCTATTACAGACGTTATTGTTTGTTCTACATATATGCTTTCAATACTGCTGCAGCCTCGGCGGATGACCCCGCAAGGTGAGATGTTGGGGTTCTCAGAACGCTTGTTGTATTTAGTTTGAGAATGATGAGTTCTACAATGGTGTATGTTTATAGGTATTTATACAGGATTTTCAGTGATAATATTTTATACTTTTTCCATATTTTAAGTCGAGTGACCTCAAACTAGCTAAATTAGCCCAAACATATAAGCATATAGGCAATGCCTGGGCGAAGTGGACATTTGTTGATAGTTGCCCACGGAAAGTCACATCAAAAGTCTTGTTGAGTAAGATGAAAGACACGGAATCTTCTCTCTTTAGAATAATTGGTTGCCATTTTCCCCAAAATATATGTTTTATAGTATAATTTTTATATATTCAAATATGGAACGGTTGCAAAAATATATGATTAGATGTTTATGACCGCTTAGAGGCCTGTGTTCTTTATAATCTTCGAGTTCATGCCCTTGTATGGACTATTCATACCCCACAAAAAGTATGATGCCCCGCTGATCTCGGTTTGTATGAACAGTTCTGACACCTCAAATCAATCCCAGGTCTTGAAAAGAAGAAACACGTCATTTCTGTTATGTGTTTGTGTAATTTTGGTATGAGGTGTCCTGCTTTTCTTGCTACAATTACAACACATATAAGGGAAGTGGGAAGAGGTGCCGACATACTGACTGCGTCACATGACTTCACAGAATAGTCTTCTGGTTAACCTATTCTAAAGCACATACCAAGAATCTAACGATTCGTGATATGTGTTGTATCTCAGGTACGCTTTTATTGTACCTGTTCATGTGGCAACTTGGATGATATGACCACACTGCCCCTAGCACCGGCATAAGCGGTATTAGATACAAATCTAGAGAGCTATGATGGAAATGCTCTGACAACTCGTATACTGGTAATTGGAGAAGTGTCGGGAGCAGTTTTGATTGACCATCAGTGCCTTTTTTGTGCTATTGTCTTTCTGATGTATTTCAAGGCTTGGTCGGACGTGCTGCCAGTATTGTTCAAAATCAGAAATGTCTTACGAACCAGCCAATCGCTGATGCCGTCGATCGCAGATCACGTATTTAATATGAAGAATACGTATTTGGATTTGGATTTGAAATGATGAGGTCGACGTTCGTCATTGTTGATGTGTTTTATCCCTCATTAGAGAGATATAGCTGTGCCATCCGATTCCAAGAGTTTCTAGTGATATACTGTATATAAATGCATCTTGAAGAATAGTTCGATCTAATCTATTTTCAGGCCATGAACATAATATGATTGTTTTATATATTTAGGTGAGTATTGGTTCTCCCGAGACAACTTATATCGCCACGATAACAAGTGAATTTTGTATATATATTCGAAGATACAATGTTTCAGCCAATAATTTCAGTCATCTTCAAGGATAAATTATAATATAATTATATTCGTACATTGTGAAACACCCTGCCAGAAAATACTGGCTTGGATGAGAATCGAACTCACGACGTCGGGGATACCGTCCTACTGTATATATCCAAAATTCACTTGTTATGGTGGCGATATGCCCTCTACCTGTGAAATGGATTGAATTAGCGAGCTGTTTCCAACTGGAATCGGTAGGTCAGTTGGTAGAGCAGTGGGACGGTATCTCCTAAGTCGTCAGTTCGATTCTCACCCGAGCCAGTATTTTCTGGCAGGGTGTTTCACAATGTAGGAATATAATTATATAATAGAATAATTATATAATAGGCTTTATAGTTTCAGAAAAAAAATCAGACAGTAACTGATCATTTTCGGTATTAGCGGATCACGCAAGCAGGTGTTGGTTTTTAGTACTACAAAAAGAATTTATCTCAGATTAGGGATCGCCTCAACATAGGCTCCCTCTGTACGAATGTAAATACAATCCAGAATAGTTTGAATTCAATCCTCCAAAAAGGGTTAACTCCCCTTCTGCCGGTCGATCGACCCTGCCGTCATTTTACATATATAGCCCTGTACTAAAGCGCCATTTCCCACTTTTTAAATCTTACCAGTAAAACAGTCCCTATAGGCATACAAAATAATGAGATATTTAATTTTGCAGATGTGTATGTGCGATGGGCATTAATTGATTCCGAAAAACAAACAATGTTTTCAAACAATCGACCGTTAGCTTTGATATAGCACACTGCTATTGTTGTTTTGAAGAGAGGAACAGTTATTTACTTAGCGTTATTCACCGATTGTTTATTTTCTATTGTTAGTCGAATCCCCAATATGCTCTGCAGTTGATTAATTCTGGTTAAATCAAGTTGTTGCGATACAGAGCAGTTCTCATAATATCGCACTTTTAATCTCCGTCAAAAGTTACCTGGCTTGGTAAGACTCACTGTGCGGATAATGTCATGTGTGGAATGACGGGAGGACGAGATCGACTGACAGAAGGGGAGATAACCATTTTTGGAGGCTGTAAAATGCATGGTCGAATGCAATTGGTCCGTAACTACCGCGTTCACCATAGAAAATCAATAAATCGCCGTTTTTGTTTTGTTTTTTATTTCCAGGCTGTTCGAAACAAATACAAGTTTCAGGAGAACGAGAACCCTCGAGAAACACAGGCAAATGTTTAATTATGGACGAATCGTTCGTTAAGTAATCACCTGATCTGCTTCTGTCAATGATCCGCTACTGTCGCACTAACTGTAATACCGGTATAAGCCTTACTTGGCGAAGAATTAAGTATATGTACATGTCATTAATCTGATGTATTTATTCCTCAGAATAAAGAGGTGAAGTTGACTACTGAGACATGAACCACGGAATGAGCGAATGTACAATACAGACCCGATAATACATTTGGACAAGGAAAGTAGATTCTAAAGTTTGAAATCTTTTCCCGAGTAATCTGTCCTAACTCGTTACAGCTTAATTTAGAAGCGAAATCTGAATATATTCATTATAACAGTATGAATATTCACTGCTTACTTAACCAGCAAAATGAGAACTCACACTGGAGAGAAACCATCCGCGTGTTAATTGTGTCAGTACAGTTGTATACGACAGCATGACCTGACCAGACACATGTGAAGTCACACTGAAGAGAAACCCTTCGCGTGTTCATTGTGTCAGTACAAGGGTAAGCAACAGCAGAGCCTGACCAGTCACATGAAAATTCACACTGAAGAGAAACCCTTCGCGTGTTCATTGTGTCCGTACAAAGTTAAGCATTTGCAGAACCTGACCAGACACATGCGAATTCACACCGAAGAGACACCATTCGCGTGTTCATTATGACCGTACAAATTTAAGCAATCGCAGAACCTGACCAGACACATGAGAATTCACGCTGAAGAGAAATCCTTCGCGTGTTCATTGTGTCCGTACAAATTTAAGCACTCGCAGAACCTGACCAGCCACATGAGAATTCACACTGCAGAGAAACCTTTCGGTGTTCATTGTGTCAGTACAGATGTATACGACAGGGTAACCTGACCAGCCACATGAGGACCCACACTGGAGAGAAACCTTTCGCGTGTTCATTGTGTCAGTACAGATGTATACGACAGGGTAACCTGACCAGCCACATGAGAACCCACACTGGAGAGAAACCTTTCGCGTGTTCATTGTGTCAGTACAGATGTAAACGACAGGGTAACCTGATCAGACACATGACATCTCACACTGTCGAGAAACCTTTCAAATGCTCTTTATGTAATTACGGGTGTGCAGATCAGCAGAGTCTGACAAGACACTGGAAAACGCACACTGGAGAGAAACCCTTCGCGTGTTCATTGTGTCAGTACAAATGTATACGACAGGGTGACCTGACCAGCCACATGAGAACCCACACTGGAGAGAAACCTTTCGCGTGTTCATTGTGTCAGTACAGATGTATACAACAGGGTAACCTGACCAGCCACATGAGAATCCACACTGGAGAGAAACCTTTCGCGTGTTCATTGTGTCAGTACAGATGTAAACGACAGCATCACCTGACCATACACATGAGAACTCACACTGGAGAGAAACCCTTCGCGTGTTCATTGTGTCAGTACAGATGTACACGACAGGATCACCTGACCAGACACATGATAACCCACACTGGAGAGAAACCTTTCAAGTGCTCATGATGTAATTACAGGTGTGCAGACCAGCAGCGTCTGACAAGACACTGGAGAACTCACACTGGAGATAAATCCTCCGCGTGTTCAATGTGTCAGTACAGATGTATATAACATCACCTGACCATATACATGAGAGCTCACACCGGAGAGAAACCTTTCAGGTGCACATTGTACAGATGTATCCAACAAAAAAAATCTGATTTGACACATGAAAACTCGCACT
>JAVTVY010041534.1:0-19014 GCA_036873755.1 Hanleya hanleyi | reverse complement strand
TTTCTTGTCCGGACAAACTCGTGAACGATTTAACCGATCAACTTCAAACTTGGGGTGTGCCTTGACATCGGTGAGAGGACGGTTGGGATTGTTTTTCAGCAATGTACATAATCCAATATGGCCGCCGTCAGCCATATTGGATTATAAGCAGTTGGATCTTGTCCGAACAATAACCCGAGAATGATTTAACTGATCTACTTCATATGTGGGGAGTGCCTTGACATTGTTGAGAGGAGGATTAGGATTGTTTTTCAAGGATGTGCTTAATCCAATATGGCCGCCATCAGCCATATTGGATTTCATTGGATTTTAAGCAGTTTGATCTTGTCCGGACAATAACGGGAGTACGATTCAACTGATCAACCTCAAACTTGGGGTGTGCCTTGACATTGGCGAGAGGACGGTTGGGATTGTTTTTCAGCAATGTGCGTAATCTAATATGGCCGCCGCCAGCCATATTGGATTATAAGCAGTTGGATCTTGTCCGGACAATAACTCGAGAATGATTCTACCGATCTACTTCATATGTGCATGGGAGTGCCTTGACATTGTTCAGAGCAGGATTAGGATTGTTTTCCAAAGACGTGCTTAATCCAATATGGCCACCATCAGCCATATTGAATTTCATTGGATTTTAAGCAGTTTGATCTTGTCCGGACAATAACTGGTGTACGATTCAACTGATCTACTTCAAACTTGTGGAGTGCCTTGACATCGGTGAGAGGACGGTTGGGATTGTTTTTCAGCAATGTGCATAATCCAATATGGCCGCCGTCAGCCATATTGGATTACAAGCAGTTGGATCTTAGATTTTCTTGTCCGGACAATAACTCGTGAACGATTTAACCGATCAACTTCAAACTTGCGGTGTGCCTTGACATTGGTGAGAGGACGGTTTTGATTGTTTTTCAGCAATGTGCGTGATCTAATATGGCCGCCGTCAGCCATATTGGATTATAAGCAGTTGGATCTTGTCCGGACAATAACTCGCGAACGATTCAACCGATCTAGTTCACAATCTGGGGAGTGCCTTGACATTGCTGAGAGGAGGATTAGGATTGTTTTTCAAAGACGTGCTTAATCCAATATGGCCACCATCAGCCATACTGGATTTCATTGGATTTTAAGCAGTTTGATCTTGTCCGGACATTAGCTGGAGTACGATTCAACTGATCTATTTCAAACTTGGGGAGTCCCTTGACCTTGGTGAGATCCCGGTTAGGATTGTGTTTCATGAACGAGTATAATCCAATTTGGCTGCCATCTACCAGCGATATTGGATTATGTTGCATTTTAAACAATTGCATCTTGTCTGGACAACAACTCTAGAATAATTCAACTGATCGACTTCAAACTTGCAGTTTGGCTTGACATCGGTGAGAGGACAGCTGTCATTGCTTTTCAGTTACCTGTGTAATCCAAGATGGCCACCATCAGTCATCTTAGATTTTCAGCATTTAGATCTTGTCTGGACAATAACTCTAGAACGATTCAACCAATCTACTTCAAACTTGGGGAGTGCATGGACATTGGTGAGAGGACAGTTGGTATTATGTTTTATGGCATTCTCAAAGAGAGCCGTGTCTACCCGCGGGAGACCAAAGCGACTCTCATGTAAACTGGTGACATTTTTGAATCTCCAATCTCAAAGCGAGGCAGCATGACATCATTCTCAAAGCGAGCCGTGTCTACCCGCGAACTACTTCCTGTATTAGATAACTCGCTTTCACGGCCAAGTATACATACCGACAATAATTTGTTCGCGATTGATATGCTCCGAAACGGAAAGAGTCATTTCCCAATTATATAGCCCACGTTATGTTTAGCAATTCGCTTCTAACTCGGCGGAGTCAGCAGGTCAGTGACAAACCAGATAATCATACGCCGCCTACTCACCCCCCAAATTTTGGGGGGATGGCTCCCATTTACGCGTGAGACTCTTTCTCGCAGTAGGGAGTCTCGCGAGACGAGAATGTGTTTTATGGATGTGCATTATCCAATACGGGTGCCATCCGTTGTATTAGATTATGTTAATCTCATCAGCGATATCTCCATTTTCAAATCATACTCTTCATCAATGATATGAGATATCATTGACCAAAAACAATCGACCATAGAAGTCCATGGCCCCCGCAGCAGCAGCGCCAGTTATGGTGAATGTAATCCACCATAACTGGTGCTGCTAGCGGGGGACTTGGACCTCTATGGTCGATTTTTTTCTTTGTTTTTCCTCATATTACACAATTATGAATATAACAACACAAATTATTCAAAAAGTTAATTACTTTGATTTACCACCAGCGGACATCCTTAAAAATATGTCGCACGGCCAATATGTATTCACTGCCCTTAAATTGATTTGGGCTCACGGTATCCCAACGTTGTTTGAGAAATGAAGATGGAGATTTTAAGTCAGTGAAAACTAGCAATGGTGGTGGGTTCATGGAGCGGAGTAATCTGCACAGAGTGTACTGGTAACGGTCACCTATAATGGCGATGTACAAGTAGCAGACAATACACACACACAGAGCCTTCGAGCGTTATTTGTTTCATAAAAATGAAGATATATTATATGTCCTTGCCACGCAAAACAATACATCATCTTTTAGAGAAACGGATGTTACTGAATATTTTGCGGAGCTCCTCTAGCCTTCCTTATGAAACTCGCATTATATTTGATTAATATCATACATAATGTATCATATTTTGATGTATTGTGCTATAATGAAATAAATTTTACATGAACTGAATAAATATCTCATAATATCGTATTTTGTGGTCATCAATTTGTCTAAGTTGCCAATTTTCTCTCTGTCTCAGTAATATTTACCGTGAGTGATAAAGTCAGCACTAAATCCGAGCAAGAATGGGTCTTCTGTAACCAATAATATTACAGAATGTGACGAAAGTTAAAAGGGTTCTTTGACCGTACTTCAATGACACGGCATCGGCTAAAGCCACCTTTATACAGAGGCTATGACACCTGTTTGGCATGGTGTATGTAGTCTAGTATCCAGGGCACACATTCATCAAGCTACTTACGCACGTTTTTCTTCGTATCTCATGCGTATCATTTTTAAGTAAATTCAATTTCGTGAAATTTCGTAACTTAAGAATCTCCGTAACTTTGTGCGTAACTTAAAGGCAAGTATTTACCTGCCGTAAGTTCAATATTTTTCGTATCTCCGATTGAAAGAACATGGCGGCTTCCATATAAGCGCATGTGCGCAATACACAGACGTCCACTGTCTAAAAACAAGCCTTAGTTCACTGCCGGGACAAAGGTTCGAACTTTAGTAAAAGCCTCGGTTTTACAGGCTGAAAAAGTGTGAAGTACAAAGTAGTTTTTACCGAACGTGGTGTTGAAAACAAGGATCTCCGTAAAGGATGCAGTCAAAATGTTCGAAGAGAGACATGGAAAATCTCGACTTTTACACACCCAGCACTCACGTAATGGCTAGAGCCAGGGAGAATATAGGGCGAAATGATTGCACCCGTGACGATGATTTCTCGGATGCCAATTCAAATTGTCAATTTCTGTCAAATGTGGCTATTTCCCTGACCAGCTATGGTTGGAGCACTATCAGCTGGTCATGGACATCCCATCCCAGATCTCCCTATGCTTATGCGGAAAAGTATGGTAAACCTGGCACAAACCAGTTTATTATGCTTTCCATTACCTTTATATTGTACAAAGGATCAATATGCTCACTATATAGTGCATAGTTTGGCAAGCCAGATATATTTGAAAAGTGCTTACTGCTAGTTCAAATTATTCTCCATTGATAAACATAGAGAGAGCTGGAGCTGAACCACCCCATGCCAGTCATCCCATGCAGCTGCTGCTTGGCTTTTAAGCATATTTGATCCCATTCTTGTAGTCTCTGAAATTAGGTTATAGTTATCTTGAAGTGAACTCCATATGGCGGCTCTCATATGACACCACTGATTATGCCAGAGGTTGAGATACTAATTGAATTTATTTTCAATATATCATGCTCAAACAAGGTTCTGTCATTCTGACCTTCGATCTTTCAAAAGAAGTAATCCTGGCGTGAACTTGTCCTATACACAGTATATATTCTACACCCCAATGAAAATGTTTTATCAGACTTCCAGCTTGTACATCACTTAATAATATATGGCGATTCGTAATGGCGCGTTAACAGAAAATTCAACCCAACAGTTTCACCACATTCAACATGTGACCTTTGGAAATGGGTCATGGTAAGTCCAGAGTAAAGTACATTTTTTAGCCCACCATCACCGGATGGTGGGCTGTTCAAATCGCTTTTCGTCCGTGGTCCGTCGTCCGTCGTCCGTCCGTCCGTCCGTCCGTCAGTCCGTCCGTCCGTAAACAATTCTTGTTATCGCGATTTCTCAGGAACTACTTTATGGATCTTTCTCAAATTTGATACACAGGTTCCCCTTGGGGTCTAGTTGTTCAAGATACCTTTTTTGGTCCGATTCGAAAATCCAATATGGCCACCAGGCAGCCATCTTGGATTTCCCCATGAAACCTTGTTATCGTGATTTCTCAGGAACTACTGCATGGATCTTTCTCAAATTTGGTACACAGGTTCCCCTTGTGGTCTAGTTGTGCAAGATACCTTTTCTGGTCAAATTCGAAAATCCAATATGGCCACCAGGCAGCCATCTTGGATTTCCCCATGAAACCTTGTTATCGCGATTTCTCAAGAACTACTGCATGGATCTTTCTCAAATTTGGTACACAGGTTCCCCTTGGGGTCTAGTTGTGCAAGATACCTTTTCTGGTCCAATTCGAAAATCCAATATGGCCACCAGGCAGCCATCTTGGATTTCCCCATGAAACCTTGTTATCGCGATTTCTCAGGAACTACTGCTGGATCTTTCTCAAATTTGGTACACAGGTTCCCCTTGGGGTCTAGTTGTGCAAGATACCTTTTCTGGTCCGATTCGAAAATCCAATATGGCCACCAGGCAGCCATGTTGGATTTCCCCATGAACCTTTGTTATCGTCATTTCTCAGGAAGTACCGCATGGATCTTTCTCAAATTTGGTACACAGGTTCACCTTAGGGTCTAGTTGTGCAGGATACCTTCTTTGGTCCGATTCGTAAATCCAATATGGCCACCAAGCAGCCATGTTGGATTTCCCCATGAAATCTTGTTATCGCGATTTCTCAGGAACTACTACATGGATCTTTCTCAAATTTGGTACACAGGTTCCCCTTGGGGTCTAGTTGTGCAAGATACCTTTGTTGGTCCGATTCGAAAATCCAATAAGGCCACCAGGCAGCCATCTTGGATTTCCCCATGAAATCTTGTTATCGCGATTTCTCAGGAACTAGTGCATGGATCTTCTCAAATTTGGTACCCAGGTTCCCCTTGGGGTCTAGTTGTGCAAGATACCTTTTCTGGTTCGACTCGAAAATCCAATATGGCCACCAGGCAGCCATCTTGGATTTCCCCATAAAGCCTTGTTATCGCGATTTCTCAGGAACTACTGCATGGATCTTTCTCAAATTTGGTAAACAGGTTCGCCTTGGGGTCTAGTTGTGCAAGATACCTTTTTTGGTCAAATTCGAAAATCCAATAAGGCCACCAGGCAGCCATCTTGGATTTCCACATGAAATCTTGTTATCGCGATTTCTCAGGAACTACTGCATGGATCTTTCTCAAATTTGGTACACAGGTTCCCCTTGGGGTCTAGTTGTGCAAGATACCTTTTCTGGTCCGATTCGAAAATCTAATATGGCCACCAGGCAGCCATCTTGGATTTCCCCATGAAACCTTGTTATCGCGATTTCTCAGGAACTACTGCACGGATCTTTCTGAAATTTGGTACACAGGTTCCCCTTGGGGTCTAGTTGTGCAGATACCTTTTCTGGTCCGATTCGAAAATCCAATATGGCCACAAGGTGGCCATCTTGGATTTCCCCATGAAACCTTGTTATCGCGATTTCTCAGGAACTACTGCATGGATCTTTCTCAAATTTGGTACACAGGTTCCCCTTGGGGTCTAGTTGTGCAAGATACCTTTTTTGGTCTGATTCCAAAATCCAATATGTCCATTAGGCGGCCATCTTGGATTACCCCATGAAACCTTGTTATTGCGATTTCTCAGGAACTACTGCATGGATCTTTGTTAAATTTGGTACACAGGTTCTCCTTGTCGTCTAGTTGTGCAAGATACCTTTTCTGGACCGATTCGAAAATCCAATATGGCCAACAGGCGGCCATCTTGGATTTTCCCATGCAACTTTGTTATCGTGATTTCTCAGGAAGTACTGCATGGATCTTTCTCAAATTTGGTACACAGGTTCCCCTTATGGTCTAGTTGTGCAAGATACCTTTTTCGGTCCGAATCGAAAATCCAGTATGGCCACAAGGCGGCCATCTTGAATTTTCCCTTGAAACATTGTTACCGTGAATTCTCAGGAAATATTTCGTGGATCTTTCTGAAATTTGGTACACAGGTCCCACATGGGGCCTAGTAGTGCAAGATACCTTTTTTGGTCCGATTCGAAAATCCAAGTTACGCTTCAAATTAATACGGTATTCTCGAGTTGTGACGTTGCATCACAAGAGTCGGCGGGTCAAACGGTGGGGCATATTCAAAATATTGACTATAGAGAATGTCCATACCTTCACCTTCCATATCAAGGAGTTCAAATAATTCGGAATTAAAATGTATTTCTTCAAATTTTAAATCAGTTTTCTTTAGTCCATGCAGTAGCAAGTGAACTGCTCCCACACCTTTCGTCTGCCGGCGGATCGGCTACATGAAGGGACGTCACTCTTGTGACTCAACGTCACAACTCGACAACTCTAGACTACTGCATGTTTCGATCCAAGGGAGATAATCAGGATTCAGGCACTTTAGAAGTTTCAACATTACTGCGCGGACCGGATCCCTTGTACCATCTTACTATTTTCGAGCATGGTATCTTAAAGAGATATCTCAAATTAGCCCAGTAAACAGAACAGAATTAGCATTCGTTCCTAATTATGAAATCTGAAGTATGTTTCATAGCTCATGCCAAAGTGTCAAAGAGATTGGTCCTCGCTTCCAGTACCCAATGATGACACGTGCAAAAAAATAAATATCCTGAAACTTAGATTATATCTTGGTGTTTTTCAGTGTCCCTTTTCCGATCTTTTTCGCTCAGATTCGAAATTCTGTAAACAGAATTACAAATCAATCGTTTGTTCTTAGTAACAATGGACAAAAAGATCCTCTAGTCATTAGCTTACAATTATCGGACAATGGTGGGCGCCAAGATCCTTCAGGATCTCTCGTTTTTGTTTAACCCTGAAATTAATTGATGGGTGAAATGTGTTATGATAATGGCTATACCATATTACCATATTGCTTGACAGCAATACATTATTGACCCTGCATGACCCTGAAACTCAAAGCTGGTTACCTATATGGGGAAAGTACAATAGAACATATTGGTTGTATCACTGTATTAGGTGAAATGGTGTACCACTAGGTTTGGCTACCGAGTCCGTTGATTGCAATCTACCATGTCTATGGTACCGTACCTAGAGTGCAACTTTTCATTAATTATAATACGGGGCGCCGATATTCATATCCAGTCGCAAATACTTAGAGAACAATAGTCTATGAAGGAGAGGGGGGGGGGGGGAGTGGATCTGGGGTCTGTGGAAAAATGCAACCAGCTGGTCTTCATTATGGTACATGTTGGACAGCCCCCTTTTCTCTTATAGTTTGATGGTGGCTGGTGTTTCACATATGTAATATGTGTGACATACTTGATCATATTATTTATGGCATATGTATACCAGGTAATGCAGAGTCTAAACAACTGTATTATCAGTATTGAAGCAATTCCAGAGATGGTTCAAAATAGGAAATAAAATAAAAAGATAGTCCAATCATGAATGAGCCCAAAACCCCTCAGCCATGTCAGCTGTGGTAAAATTAAGAAAGACTGGGCATATAGTCCAAGTTGATATAGCTATATCTATGAATTTGGAAAGCCTTGCTATTATTCTTGGTGAGATATTGTGTTGACGAGGATGATGGACAATCAGACAGGTGGACGGATGGGCAAATTTGGCTGAGGAAATTTGGCGGACGGTTATAAATGTTTGGTTTGAAATTCACGGTTTGATAGCGGTTACTTATATAGAATGAAAACAATTTGGTCATTCAAAAGCATATCAAATTCAATCTACGTCAGGCCAGTTGACTCCTAAACGTGGATACCCTTACTGTCCAGAAGTGTCTTTGAAGTAACTTTGAAGTAACTTTAAAGTGTGGCTATATTTTAACCTTGAAGTGCAAGGCTCAGAGTCAGAAGTGTGCTTGCAGTGTGGGTATTGTTTTGTAGCAATGCCATATAAGGGCATTGAAGTCACAATGAAGTCACTTGGAAGTACTTTAGAAGTGTGCCTCAAATATGTTAATAAAGTACTGCAAAGGCACTTCATCGACACTTCCACAGAAGGGTAACCTTCATAGGCACTTCTGAAGTGCTCTTGAAGTACCTAATTAGAATATTTGCGGCACTTCAATGTCCTTATATGGCAAGGCACTTCATCCACTCTTCTACAGAAGGATACCTTTCATATGCACTTCTGAAGTGCTCTTGAAGTACCTTTTTAGTATCATAGCAAATCCGTGTAATGAAAGGAATGTAGCCATGAGATATTTACTTTCCCGGAAAAGAAGACACAAATATATATTTGAGCACAGAACGTTTTATTTAGAGAAAACACTGAGAGTGAGACAAAACAGTACATCATAAAACATTTACAATAAACCTGATGGTTCTTAACAAAAAACGTGTAGTTTATATAACAGCCAGCACAAATCCTTGAGACAAAATACAGCACAGTACTATATATGTATGCATTTACATGCAGTCTTTGGTATGAGAATTTATTGCAGTATTAATATTATTATTCAAGGGTGACCATGTTCTTGTCCAACTTGAACTTGAAGCAGCAGATCTTTCGAAGGATAGTTGCCCTGAGGTCCACTTGGATGTAATCCAACCTTTGCTGACACCCACCAGTCTGAATTGTGGACTTCTTGGCCTGTGGCGATAAATACATGCATATAATTAAAACCTGATCAGTTGTATATATGGTTCCATATGACATGCAATCCAGTTTTTTTTTTAAATACACTCAGGATGATTGAATAGGTTGACTACCATAAAGGCTAAAGAATGGAACACATCCGTACGATTTACAATAGATTGATGAAGATGTCTATTATCCTTTCTTTAGTACTCGATGATATACAACAAGGGAGATAAACAGTTTGTGTGACGTTCTAACCAATGTACACTATGAAGAAATCAACCATACCTAGGTGTGCTCATTAAATTTCCTATCAGTCGAGTGGCTGCTTGAAGTGAGCCGAATTGTAGCAGCTGTATTCTGAAATATGAAAGTATACAATGTAAGAAGCCATTAGAATTGAAGAGAAACAATCGTGTGAATTTTAATTTGTCTTTGTTAATTTCTGTTTCAACTGAATCTCCATACAGGGTTTCAAATAACAGATAAATGCTTATTAACTACAAATTGTATCTTAAATTTTTGAAATGAATTAAATCTATGAAATGAAATGTTTTCATTTCTCAAGATGTGGGTTGAAATGTACAATTGAAGTGTGTGAAGATCATTAGCTTTGGTATAGGAATAATGCAATCAATAGACAAGGAAAATATAGCCTGTTATAATGATAAAAAAGTTTAATCATTATTGATTATACTTTTTCTGATTACAGCTTATGCTAGGTTATGCTAACATTTTATTATCAATATATTTTAAAACATATTTCTTTACCATTTTGTCAAAAATCTGGTATGGAAATATTCTACAATCTTCTGCAAGGAACAAAAATCAATAAATTTTATAAATCAATAAACAGTTCAAAACAACAAGATAATTTGTTTAGAGCTACCATCCCCCCAACCAGTTAAATCCACCTGTTTTGAAATGAACAGGAAGTATACAAGCAATTTTGTGATAAAAATATCTCACCCTCAGGGGATTTCCTCCAGGGGTACATGCCAATCTTCATATGAGGTCCACAAGCCTGGGGTTTCCAAGCTGACAATTCACACAATCATAAGAATGGCAATCCACACTGCCTTGAAGAACCTGGGTAGATCTGAAAGTGATATATTGAGACAGAGATTTGGATATTTCTTTGTGAAAGCCATGCTATATGACCCATTAAATTTGACTGCAATTATAAGGTGAAGTACATTATTACAACCTGCAGTCCATATAGCAATATTTATTGAGGCCAATATCAATTTTTTAATATGCCAAGTATGTCATGGGAAACTTGTTGATAATAATACATGTAGCTGATACTTCCGGGTCTACATCACTGTTCAGCTCAGTTCTTAGCTTAATAAGTTATGAAAAACAAAAAAAATATAGTTATATTTATAATTTACTTACCATATCACTAGCTGCACTCATCACCATCTGCAATACAGTTCTTCAAACCTCCATAGTTCTAGCTTAACATGAACAAATCCACCTGATTTTTGCAGTTGGAGGTATGATAGCCTGGCAGTTGAGGTCAGCCATTTTGTTTGTTGTCGACTGGTGGCGCCCCCGGTGTTCAATTAAATTTTCAAGGGCAGATAACTCCACCCATTTTGACGAGACAGTTCAGAAGAAAAAGACTATCAGAAACAGAAATTATATATATATTATATTTAGTGATAATAATGAAGAGGATAATATAAAGTATTCTTTAATGGGCATTTTTTGTTGCTGACATTATGTTATGTTAGAACTGATTCTTCTAAAAATATTTTCCCATTTTGTCCAATTTTACTATAAAATTATGGATTTGGAATGATTATAAAATCTGAATTCAACAAGATTTCTTATCTAATATGATACTGTTTTGATTCAACACTAATATGTGAGAGACTGATATTATTAATATATTTATTTTATTCAAATGGGAACCCATGGTACTGATCACTTTAAAAGACCCCAAAAAGTGTTCACAGTTCTGAGTAATATGTCAGTAACCACATGTGAATATTTTACACAGTTGCAGCTATTTTGAACTGTGAAGTACAAATCTGATGTTTAGTGGTTTCATTGAAATGAGATTTGATGTCACTGAGGGAAATCAAATTAGCCAACTTTAAGCTAATTAATATCATTGAAACTTGTATACATGTAGCTCTAATTTATAATGTTATGTTACTGTAACAGTTTGTGGGAAAATTTCAATAATCTAGAAATCCTATCGATTTTTCAGAATCTTATATAGGATTTTTTAGCATCTTATATCATTTTTCAGGATTTTCAGAATCTTATAGGATTTTTTAGAATCTTATAGAATTCTTTTAATCTTATATAATTTTTTTCAGAATCTTATAGGATTTTTTAGAATCTTATAGGAGTTTTCAAAATCTTATAGGCTCCTATAAGATATTTTTTGTAAGGGGAAGTCCCTCAAGATGCTATAAAACTGACAAAGTCCATGAAGTGTCTTTGAGGAGTACCTTGGATTATGCCGAACAAAAATGAAGTCTCAGAAGTGTCTGTGAAGTCCCTCATTTTTTGCTATGAAACTGACAAATCCCATGAAGTGTCTTTGAGGAGTCCCTTGGCTACTGCCTTTTTCTAATGAAGTACCTGAAGTGTGCCAGTATTTTTCTCCGTTGTTGAAGTGCCTTTTCAGTGTACTCTTCAGAGGCACTTCTAGGCACACTTCACATGAAGTGTGACACTTCTGGACAGTAAGGGTACCGGCATATATTTTGGTTATACCCACAATGAATTCGGTACTGGTATAGCATAATGAAATAAGACATTTCGATTATAGACGCGGACTTTATTTATGGTTGAGAGAGAGACAGA
The DNA here is from genome assembly GCA_036873755.1 of Hanleya hanleyi. Taxonomy (NCBI): domain Eukaryota; kingdom Metazoa; phylum Mollusca; class Polyplacophora; order Lepidopleurida; family Hanleyidae; genus Hanleya; species Hanleya hanleyi. Next base: position 7,147 of record JAVTVY010041534.1, on the reverse strand, counting down.
GAGAGAGAGAGAGAGAGAGAGAGAGAGAGAGAATTATGGTTAGCCCTATCTGTCCTGGTTTTAGGGGACCTGTCTAGGCCATTTCGCCCCCTCCGCAATTATTTGTCTTCCCCCTTGAGCTAGGAGGCGGGACTTACCACACTATACCATAGGGTCAAGCTCTACCGAAAAATATAAAAAAATCCCAGATGGCCGCCTTGATGACGTCACAGTCATTTTCAAAAACGACACTTTTTTGTCGATATTTCGAATTTTTCATTTATGCAATTTCACCACAAAAACTGCGTGATAAATTAGTAAATATTAATGTGATGTGAAATAAAATACTTTTTGCCCATGTTTTATCGCGGATCCTCTACTCATGGGATTATGCAAATATGCTCAAAATTACCCCAATATGATAAACTATAAAGTCACGGAGTGTCAGCTCTCAAATATTTCTCGTTCCGGAGATAACGCAGAAAGTTTGGTAGGGGGGCAAAAAAAACCCTCAGGCCTAGTAGGGGTAAGAATACTGATACGGATTTGATATATTTGGAACATCATTGAAAACTGTTGACCGCTTCTGTCTTGCAGGAAATTAGCCTAGTTCTATGTATACTATGATTTATCCTTCCAATTTGGTGCTAATGTTACTATATGAATTAGGTCTTAGGAAATTCTTTAATGGACGGCTGCTGAATATTAAATGACGAATTAGACGCTTGTATTTCGTCAGTTGTATCTAATTTCGCTTAACACGGTGTGATGGGTAAGAATGTCCTGTTGATTAGTGTCCTTTGTTATATTCTTTTATTTTGCAACCAAGGACGGACACCTGTCCCCAATGTGGAGAAAAGTGTCCTAGCTGGGTTAGAAGATGAGCCGGACCTTCTAAGCCTTCACACCGGGTTCAAGGACCGTTTGAATATCATGTGTTTTACATCTCCATGATATTCGAATGATATAACACAATAATAGCGTGACTGAGATATATACTCTGGAAAACGGCATGGAAATTCATTTGGATAAAGTATAATCGTCAGAGATTAGGATTGTATTTAAACAACATCATCATGTCTCACTGAAAACTGTTGACCGCTTCTCTCTTGTAGTAAACCATCTGATTGTTTTTATCATTTTTATTTCATACACATTTGAAATTGGTGTTGTCATAGCTGAACTAGGTATTTCGATTATTGACGCGGCAATTCTTTTATGGACGACGGCTGAATATTGAATGTTGGATTTGATCCTTGCAATGTAAGAATTCGGTATTTGAAGACATTGATTAAGAAGTCCAAGACTGGTTGTATTCCGATCTGAAAACTGGCATCGCTCGTCTTTCCCATAGTGGATAACATCACATCATCATACATCCAGATGTTCACGTTCTAAACGCTACTGTCGGACAAAGAAAACTTCGAAAGTAAACCAACGGAGGACTATTGGTTGTATATCTAAGTTTAATAATTTCTTTGCATTTATCCTGTTAACGTAAGCTGTAGTACGACTGGGATGAACATTTCGTTCACACATTTGATCCATACACATAGGGGTTGAGGGATCGTGATATAGAATAGGTCATTACAGTATTCAAATCCGAATCAACAGTTTACGCATGCAGTTCAAATGAGACAAGCGTGTCTATCACAGGCTCACAGACGAACCTGTGTTAAGTTGAATTGAACAAAGCACATTTGTTACTAGTCTATCCCTGCGGGCATATCAATTGGAATAGTTAAGTCACAGATCGTGCCTAAAACCGTTCAGATCAGCATCAAATGCGTCATGAGTCATTTTATTATGATCCTATAGTGGACCCACGGGGGTGAAATCGGAGAACGGTGCTTTAAAGCATCCGTGTGGGTAACAACCAGTGTCGCAGGGGAATAACGGACAGAAATGTGTAACTCTATTCAAATACACATGAACATAAAGTTCTATCCGCCTCTTAATATACATTTATTGGCCACGCTAATGGACTTCAAGGACACCATAAAATAGATTAACGATCATATTAGCGCACATATGTGATAAATCATATCGATTTTGATATGAAAAACGGTACACATGATTCTGTTGGATTCTCAACTTGTCAAAATTCTCCAATTTCGACCAAAAACGCACCACAGATGCATTGAAGTATCCACATCGTCGTGTATCGTAAGATGGCGATCATCTCGTATTATTACAAGCACAATGAACGATGAATTTATTCACGGATATTTTTTCAGCGTACTACATACCAGACGAGAGTTGAATAACCTATATAGAATTCCTTTTTGAAGATCATCTCAAATGGCAAGAAGCGGTCTTTCGATTTTGGACGTGAAAATTCTTGAATGGACGACGGCTGAATATTGAACGACGGACGTATCTGAGGAAGATTTCCGAATATGGTTCGAGGACAATCACACTTTATGTCCATTACCGCGAAAACGCGATTTTCCGATGTGTATGCGAATCTAATTTTTCCCTCCAAGAATGAATCGCGATCGCTTGGTGCAACTTTATCCTCGTCTGCAATCGTTTTTCAACTGAGAACATTGGGTTTTTTTTAATAAAAATCAATATCGCGACTTAAAGTATTTTCAATCGAGTGTTTCTCATTTACCTTTAAAACCGGTGCCGCTTTGATGCGCAAAGGTGACCTTTTGGTATACGGCATACGACAGAGTAATATTTCCTATTAACCAGTCAGGGTCGAACTTACAGAAGTTATCATTATTTTGTGAACAGTATATATTTTGATATAATCACTTGTAGAGGTTAAATTTATATTTTAACAAACAGGGAAGTCACAGTGGAATGATCTCTGTTAATGCATCTATTGCAGTCCATTACTATGTTTAACAACCTTCATGTCTTCAAGTGTACGTGGTACATTCATAAAACTTACATAAACATGAGATTATAACCCAGCTACATGTATTACGTATCAGTTAATATCCTTGCATCTTACATATTCCCCTCAATTATGTATAATTTTCCTTGAAAGCCAAGAAATTAAGGTTGATTAAGGAGGTATTACTGAAGGTCACACTCGCTTTGAAGAGCTGCACTTGTTTTGGTTACTGTGCAAATTGGTTCTTATATCCCTGTAAAGTCATCAGGTACTCTGCGGATGGTATGTTGATGTGACATTTATGACCCAATCCCATCTTCTGAAGGTTATATTGCCATGTTTGCATATGAAGTTCATGTTTTCTGCCATCTGGTCGACTTTTTGTGACATTTCCTTCCACAAACATTTCTCGGTTAATGCACACAACAGCTTCTGTGAGTTATTGCTATATGTAGCTCACAATTTGACTAGGTTATAATTTATTATTAAATTGTACCACCAACTGTTCACGAACATGTTATCATTTGAATGTAATTTTAGACATACGAGAGAAATTTGAAGAAAGTGGTGGTAGGGTATGCCGGTTTTTACAGGGCTTCGAAGTCGGGTATCCCCATTTTCTTAACACACGGCTAATTGAATACTGAAATTTTTATATCCAATTCAAAATTATGCAAAAAGTCGGTCAAGGTCTGCCAACTGTGAGAGCTATTTCTCATTTAATTTCTTTTGGGCAGTACTGGTGTTGGTTCCCTGTCCCCATTGTCACCCAATGGAATAGCCTCTTTACCATTTACCTTGAACAATTGGTCACTCTAAATAGTCACAAGTTAACCTGTTTGACTGACCCACAATACTGTGACCTCAGCGAGACAGTAAATAGAGCCGTGTAACCGCGAAAATTCACCATGGCTTCGATTAGGGGATAGAGCTGGTGAACTGATAATACAATGTATCACTCTAACCGTGAAACATTCCCTCGTGATTTTGGATTGATTATTAACTTGTCCAGCCATGTGACATCACCGAGAGACCGTTCAGAAAGTACAGGCTCTGGGACACAAATATAGAATGTATAGTGTTAGTCCTTGTTCAAATTCTCACTACGAGTGGAACCACTGTGAATACAACGATGTGTAGAAGTTGAATGGACCAGGAACTGTCAGTATCTGGTGGTCGTGAATGATCCCCTCAAGTTATTTCCGAGAAATCCATGGAACATTGTTCAGAAATTCTCACTATCGGATTGAGTGAAATTGAAACAAACACGTTCGTGACATTTATGTCCCTACGGTAATATCTGAAGTAACAAATTGTCTTCCTTTCTACAGTTTGTGTCTGAAGCCGCCCAAAGGAGCATTTAACGCTCCATGGTGCCATTTTGTTACGAACATATAATATACCCAAAAGGATATCAGAGAACAATAATTATTTGTGACACATACTGGTGACCAGCAATCAGTATCATAACGTTTTAACGACCTTTAGTTTGTAACCCTATTCAAATACATATGCTCAGAGCTTTCACGATGTCCCTGTGTACGGGGTATACATTAATCGTCGTATTCGGTGCAATCTAACAGACGAGTCTCGATATTGTCACGCTAAATAATACACGCAAGGTTGTTGGAGTCTAATGTGTCAAATTACTCCGATTACCACAATCGAGGCAGCACGGGTTTCCATTATCCAATCGGCAGCCTCGTGGTTTTATTGCACGTATAAATCTGGAGCCAAAAGAGCGCAGATATGTTCAGCTGTCATTGTTGAATTAGTGTAAATGTAAGTCTACTAAATTTACGGTTACTCCGACAAAGTGGAATCATTTCCCCAGGATTTTTTTAACAGGATCTTCTCAACTGAAAGTCAAAAGATGAAAGACACAATTACACATGTAGTTCAGAAGGTTACGAAGCATTAGATCTATGCCATATCATGGTATAATTGTTGTCTGGAGTTTGTTCAATGTTTTGGTTATGAAGTTTTTATAGGGAATACAAACGCTAGATCCGGCATTCTATAGGCAGTCGATGAAACTTCCCTGTTCATAATACAAAGATCCTGCTAGCTCCATAAACTGGCTGGAATAGAACATTCGTCGTCTATGATATCAATCGCCTGATCATAGACATAAAATACATACATATAGAAGGATATAAAATAGAAGCTAGTTTCATGTAAACGAGAGGCGATCAACAATTTTCAATAATGTCGACAAGACACGAGGATCCTGCGGTCATTTCCGTAACCATGGCCAGTATAATTTGCGTTTTCCAAATCAATTTCTCAAAGATGTTTTCTGAAGCATGTTATATGCCAGTGAAGCTTTGCTTATGACAGATCATAAAGAAATTTTGTATTTTGTACGGAAAATAACTGCTATCAACATTCCCATCGCATGAGGTTGTCTGTCACAGGTCTATTTAAGAATCTAATGGACATGCAGCATCCAGCCAGCCAGTCTCGGTTTCTGACTCTGGATTGTAGGAGACATTTTACATACTCACTGACTTCGACAAGACTGACCCCAAAGCATTCTTTGTACGACGCTCCCGGCCAACCAGAGGCCACAACTTGAACCGTGCGCTCGCGTGAACGTCCGAAAATATTTCTTCAGTCACCGACTGGTGTCCATGCAGCAGGAACAGCCTCACTCCACCTTGTGAACGTGTCTTCACTCAACGCCTTCCAGTCATTGAATAACACTTGGAATGATCGCGTATTGAAGTTCATGCCTTCGTGTATATAAAACAGTACTGCGCATACAGTGAATATCAACTTAAAGAAGGATATAATAAGCATGTGTGCTTTCCTAACGACCCAATGATCGGATAAATTCAGGTAAATGAGTCCTAACTAATGTTCGCCGATTAATGCAGCGACCTGGGAAAACTATTATTCGGCGATCAAGCTCAACATCAGATATGGATCGAACGGCAACGGCGGCGACTGTAGAGTTGAGCAGAAAATTCATGAAGATCTTACACACACCACCGACTCCCCCAGAGAGAGAAGGAAGGAAACAGAAAACAGCTGGCAGTGACAATGTAGACTGTGGGTAATGTTTAACTCTGGTGTCGTGTTACATGCAGGACGGTTTTGTAAATTTGTACATACACACATAAATCATCTGATATTATAATGTTGCGAATTGCCACAATTAATGTTAATGGAATTAGAAATGATATGAAAAGAAAATCGATTTTTAGATATATCAGGAAAAATAATTTTGATTTAACATGCATTCAAGAAGCGCATATAATGAAGAGTGATGTTGAAGAATGGGAAGCACAGTGGGGAGGTAAATTTTATTACAGTGAAGGGAGCTCATTCAGTAAAGGGCTGATAATTTTGGTAAAAAATGGATTGGGTATTACCAATATTAAAATCAGAATGCGTGAAGATAGATTATTAGCATTAACATATGAATATGAAGGGGATGAATTTTATTTGATTAACATATATGCCCCAAATGGCGTACAAGATAAAATTCATTTTTTTAATGATATAAGACAAAAAATATTTAAGATGAATATCAAAGAAAAAAATTGTATTATGGTGGGAGATTTTAATGCCGTACAAAGTAATCATTATGATATTATATCGGGTAATGATCACCCTTCCAGAGAATGCACATCATTTTGTGACTTGACAACAGGTTTAGCACTTAATGATAGATGGCGTCTGATGCACGAAGAAGAAAAAAATTACACGTGGGCAAAATACAAGCCTAAATTTATCGCTAGGCGTCTTGATTATATGTTTTCATCGGATGCAGTTTTAGATAAAGTTCAATCGTGTGAAATCTTAGATTGTCCGGGAAGTGATCACCGCAGTGTCTACTTAGACATTTGCACGGATAAAATTGAAAAAGGGCCTTCTTATTGGAAATTTAACAATTCCCTTTTACAAGATCTAGAATATGTTCATGCCTTAAATGAATACATTGATGAATTAATGTTAACTACAGACCATACTAAACCGCAGACAAGATGGAATTTATGTAAAATTAAAATCAGAGAATTCTCTATCAGATATAGCACAGAGAGAAACTTGAAAAAGAAGGAACAAATGAAAGATTTGCAAGATAAATTAACTGATCTGGGGGAAAAAATAAGTGAGAATCCAACTGAATCACAATTCATTAGAGATATGAATATGATTAAGACAGAATTAGATATATACTCCTTAACAGAAACACGAGGGGCTCAAGTTAGGTCAAAAGTGAAATGGATAGAGGAAGGGGAGAGAAATACAAAATACTTTTTGAATTTGGAGAAATCGAGGGCAGTTAAAAAATCAATTAATAGATTGAAGAAA
>JAVTVY010041533.1:0-17585 GCA_036873755.1 Hanleya hanleyi | reverse complement strand
TTCAAATACCAAGGGAAAATTGTCATGAAACCAGTGTTTTGAACTTCCATGAACCAGTATTCCTGCCTTGATATTCCAAGTTCTAAGTATGGTCTGTTTGAGGTGGCTCCCCAGTGCAGACTGAAGTCCATGTTATTTTCTTCCTATTCAGTTTAAAAGTTCTCAATGTAATATAGATTCCAAATAATGTTTTCATAGGTGTGCTCAATGGTTATTTTACGCACAGTTAGTTTGGGAAAGTTAATATTTTAGGGCAAGGGCGAAGCCCGCACCCTCAAATTTATAAACTTTCCCAAACTAACTCTGCGTAAAATAACCACTGAGCACACCTATGAAAACATTATTTCTTTTCTATTGCACTACTCAAATTGATTATCAAGAAAGATTATAATGAAAGATTGAAATAATATAGTAAACTTTGACATCCTTTCTCCCCTTTGTTAAAAAAACTCATCCACTGATATTGGCATGATGCTCCTGTCTCGGTTGGCATTGTGCCAATATCAGTAGACAAGTGTATGTTGTCTCTCAAATGGGGAGTGATACTGTTAGCTGAGTCAGCTGTATGGAAATGACGTGGATACAGGTCTATTTGTGTCACTAATTAATTTCACGATGGAAACAAGAGTTAAACTTGAGTAAGAAATTTCATCTGATAATTTATTTGTTTGTTTTATTCGACTGTTACTTGTATGAAAGCAAACATCCCTTTCCTCACCTGACTTGTGAAATGGAATCTCCCAATAAACACCTGCACTTGACGCGTGTTGATTTCACATAACCATGCTAGAACGTGTAATAAATATATGGTTAGCTCGATGTTATTGACACAATAGAATACAATTTACAGGGTCCCACTTGATTTTGAAATATTTTAAATGATTAAGCCATTTCGTTGTTGTCCTTGTTTTCTACAGTTCCAGTGCTATTATTGCCATAAATGTTTATATTAATGGCTATTTGAATGTGTGAAATAGTAAAGCAAGGTAAGCACTCCGAAGAATGACAAGCAATTCATTTTGACTCAATATTTCAGTTTATTGCTCAAACCATCATCAGGAGTTTCAGCACTAAACCAAAATCAAAATGAATTGCTTGTCATTCTTCAGAGTGCTTACCCTGCTTTACTATGCAAAGCTAGTCAGTGGGAATTCTAATAAATGTGTGAAGTCCTTGTCATTTTCCCCACACTACTTTTTTATTTGATAACGCGGGAACACCTTCAATTCATGAAAATCACTGTTGTTTTCTAAAAGAGCTGGGGTGACATCACCCAATGCGTCAGTCTGATTATGATATTACAAAACCATGACTTTCAGAAAGCCATTCCATTTCGCCGATGTGCGCTATTCTTGAATGCGCTACAACTTTACGTTTATAAAAATCTATGCTTGAAAATATTGATCGGAACATTGGCCCCGTCATTGCCATGGTATATCGTAAACATTGCGTAACTGTATCTTTTATACCACTAGGATCGTGTGAAACCCCATGTGGCAGAGTTCCAAATGCTGTTTGATGATACAATGCAGTATGATCTAGCTGCAGATAAAGACCTGTCTCGGTTACAACACAAAGTCAGGTAAGTTTTGCTTTCAGACGTGGAAATGTGAACAGATGTAGTTAGGGTTTGGTATCAATATTGTATCAGGGCTTTAACCTGACGCACTGTTGCAGTATGATTCCTTATGGGGATAGATACACTATTTTCCGCAGTGAGATTTTTAAGAGCAACTGAGATGACAAAGATCTTATGAGAATCTGGAGTTTGATAATACCTCTAATAATTCAATCACAGGAAATGAAATTTCCCACCATAAAATCTGTGGCTGATCAAATTTAATAGAGCAGGGAGTTGACAAAATTGTTCAAAATCATGCATATAATCCATTATTTTTTGTATTTCCATTGATTAAGAGAGGGTGATCCAGGCCTTATTTTTTGACGCGAACGCTCGTTCAGGTTACGTGAAGGTTACGCAAATCGTATTTTACGCGAACGGTCACCGTTCACGTGGGGCGAATTTTATCTGCTAGCTTATTTTCATAAGTCGGCAGTGTCTGTCTGCACAAACTGGAAATAAAATAAGTGGCGACAGTTATATTTGCGCGTATACCGTGCACTTTCTCTTTCTCCTATTGTCGAATGGCAGGCTAATTTACACGGCCGTGGTTGTTTGATAAATCATGAATTACTTATGGCCTGGTTAAATTGTTTGTGTCGGAGTGGTTTCGTTTTCACTGGCCAGACAATTACGCATGCCCAGATGGAAATAGGTCAGCACTGCCATTTACAGCATGTTGACCTCAACACGTGCTGCCAGCCCCGGGCGATCTCAATCATGAAGTCTGGTGATCACGGGAGGTGGAAAGACCGTCGCATGCAAATTACAACACCATCATTCTTGGGTTTTGTATTCGAATGAACCGTTACCTTATTCTTATGTCATTGAAATAATGCCACCGTTTTGACGGGTATAAAATATTCATATGATCAAATAAATATGAACTCGTGTTCAGCTTTGTTACACCTTTCACCCCTGTTGATTTTGCCAAGTGACTCAAGTGAGTCTATCCCGGCCAGTGTGGTTCATGCCCAAAAACAATGAAAACTGTGGGGGAGATGGATTGTAGTTAAGTTTCTCCGTAAATCAAATAGCATTTCGTTGGTATTTGTTCTCTTATTAACAGTAAGATAATCTTTATTCTTTTCACACTAGTGTAATGTTCTCATGGTTTCGGGAGAATAAATATCTTTTTGTTTGAACAATGGGAAAACAGTTAATTGTGTATGCGTGCTCTTTCACCCCTGGAGTCAAAATCAGAATGGGACAGACATAAGCCTCATGGCAAACTGATGATACGGACTAGGGCGGGTTTACAGATTGGATTTACAGCTGTTCTATTATAAATTAAGGATAGATTCCGTCGGTTTATAAATGGTATGGCAATTAATCATTAGTGAATACACAATAGTCGTGTGACGGGGAAATATCACGATGTGGCTGTCAAGTGTCGTACTGTCCATGTCAAGCAGTTTGAATTTGCCACAATTACCGGGGCAAGAGAGAGCAGCGGCATTACGTCAGCGTGGTCGGCAGTTATTTCTTTCTCGTATATTGTTCGTGTCCTTGAGCAAATGGTAATATGTATTAAATTTACGTAACCTTTCACGTAACCGATCGGTTACGCAGCGAACTTGGTGCGTAACCGAACGATCGGTTACGTACGCAAAAAATCACGCGAACGGTAAATCGTTCACGCCAGATTTTGAAAAAATAAGGCCTGGTGATCACATGTTTTAGAACCACTGATTGAATTTTGTCTACAAAATTGGAAGTAATTGAATTTTGATATTGGGATTGAATCATATTACCTCCCAATTTCATCAGCTCCCAATTTGTCCTGATTTATGATCAGTCACTCTATTAAAACATGTCACGTTCTAATTGTGGGAGAAACAACATAGGTGAGGTCCTGCTCTTCTATCATTTCCTCTTCTATTCTAATATTGGGCAATTTGCACTAAAGTTCAAGTTAATCCCTGGACAATGCTGTCTGACCTCGATGGCAGCGGGCAGTGCACCGACACCTGGCTGGCCGCTTGAGATCCGGTTCATCAATTTGAGAGATTCCCTATGTCTTTAACCCAGAATATATTTTTAATCGATGAAAAACTGGTATATTTTTTACCTGCAGTTGCCAGGGTTATCATAAATGCAAGCTTGTTGGTCCTTTCTTGGAATGGTGGGAATATTTGATCCATATTATCATATGTACACAAGTTATCAATAGTTGAAAAACCCGCTCCATGTTATGAACATATGGGAGAGATCATGAGAACAACCCAAAGCTCATAGTGGTCCACATGCTGTGCACCAGTGTCGCTGACACCGGAGCAAGACCGCATTCTTCAAGGATTAATGTGGGATCTCCCCATTAGCCCTGCTGAGACTCCTATGGATTGATAAGGGTGTTGTCATTGCCCATGCCATGGTAAAGAATAAACCTCACCTTCTCAGTCAAGTTGTTGTAAGAGGCAACTAAATGGGGCACCAGTGTGATTCCCGGATGTGAAAAGGATTAGGACCCCACATTTGGAGTCCCAGGTGTAAAAAGAAATAGGACCCAAAGTTCTTGATATGACTGAAAGATCGAAAGCGACATTAAATCATACTCACTCACTGATTCACTCACTCACTCTAATAAATTATTATATAAATTTAAAACATTTTTTAAGTGGAAAAATGCACTCCCTTAGATTAAATGATTAGAAGGTTTACTGTAGCTTGAAATTGCCCCAGCTAGTGACCCCACCAGGACACCCTGCCTCCTTCCAGACTAATTTTACTGAAACAACCATTTGGTCTAGAATTGTAATTATAGGATTCGTGACAGCTACAGTTAACTGATAATTTGTTAACTGCTAATGTTGCCTTGTCATCATTGTATTCTAACTATAACACTCATTTTGATTTGTCGTAGATTGCTCGTTGATGATTGGATGGAACATTATCGAATCGCTATCGGAATGAGCTCCGTCAGTCTGCACAACATGAAGGAAACGCCAGAAGTCCGTAAACGCAATATTCAGTCTGCCAAATCACCCACCACGTCGAGAATGGCCACCTTGAAGAAACAGCCTGGGGTGGAAATAGCTACTCCAGATCCACTGGCTAAACTCCGGGCCCCATCAGCCCCAGCGTGTGAGTGTTCTGGGTTTATTGCTTTGTGTTGTAGCCATGATTAGACCTGCTCATGTTCTATATAGTAATTGATGTACTCCAAATAATTTGTATAACCATAGCTGAGGGCTGTTCATGGAATTATACATGGCTTTTTCTGATACCAACCATCCATACGCTAATCCATCTAATAATTCAATCCCCCTATCAAAATTCAATCGCCCCCAACTTTGGGACAAAATTCAATCAGTGAGTGTGATAAATTACCCTCTTAAATCATTGAAAGAACAAAGAAATAATGGATCATATGCATGATTAGAACCATTTTTTCAACTTCTTCTTCTAATAAATTTGATCACCCCCAGATTTTATGGTAGGAAATTTCACTTCCTTTGCTTGAATTGTTGGAGAGATTACCGTATGCCATTTTTTCCATCTCTCTAATGTTGGAAGACTGCAAGTACACCCACCATGCGATCGGAGAGTCTTCCCCCCATCCCATGTACTACTTTTTTATGGGACAGCCTTGCGCTAAATTCCTGGCCATGATTTTGTTGTTTCATACCCTGAAGTTCTGCCATTTTCATTTTCTCTGATAGTTTCTGAGTTGAGGGAGAGATTATTGAGTCGTGCTCAGTCAAATCGTGCCAAGTCAGCTGGAGGAAATCGTCAACTCGGAACTGGTATCCAGTTTGAGCCTGAGCAAGACGAGACAGATGCTGGGGGAGATACCGAGAACATCCAACCTTCCAATACCAGGTTCACCACAGCTCATAGCGCGTAAGTCAAGTATTCGGCAGGGCATTTTAGAAGCAGTTTTTAGCCCTTAATTCATTTTGACAGATTTCCATACTTCGGTTAATAATATAATTTTTTCAGACAAAGCCCTGGTCATTGCTATGAAAAACAGTAAATGTGTTCATGGTCATCAATTCCTTTATGTGCTGGGAGGCTACGTTTCAGTGCATTTACAACATTTTTAGTGTGCCCTGTATTTTTCTTTCTCTGCAGTTTCAGGTTCGGCATTTACAAACTTTTCTTTTATTTTCCTCCAGGCCTGGAATGAGACCACCTCGCTCAAAATCTGCTAGAACTCGTTTGAGCCACACGGCACCAGCGTCAAAGAGCGACTGTATGATTGCAGTGCCAGTACAAATGGGATTCTGTCCACCGGCATTACGAGCAGAGCTTCTGGGATACGAGCGCCCTTACTGTAAATGCAGCCGCCATCATATCCCCTATATCACAGACATTGAGTATGATGAATTCATAGCCAATGAAGTCCCCCACAACCAGATGCTCATAGTTTCTGTGGTGTCAACTCTGTAAGTCTTGTCATGTAATAGTACTCTACAGCTTAGGAAAATGTTGAACATTAAAACCTTCAGACACTTGGTGATTGGCAAAAATATCTGACCAATGGGCTTTACTAAGTTCGGAAAAAAACCCCCAAAACAATCAAATTGCCTCCTTTTGGAAGAAATCCCAAGATGAACTAAGTTTATAACATCATCCTATTTTCATCAAGTTGATCACTAATCAATAAGTGAACCAATGACATCTAAGTTTGATTATTAAAATTTAATTAAAATCAATTTAGATATATTCAGTCGGTGTTCTGGGCAGAAGAATTAAGAGTAAAAAGGCCTGAACAATAGAACCATACAGCATGTACAGGGAAGGTCGATCTAATATTCTATGCTAGGCCTCAATATTATTAGGTTGAACAAAATTAATCTCCATAGTTTCACAGGCTTTTTCTGGAAAAAGAAAAAAAAATGACGAGAGAGGGAGGGAGGCTTTTTTTTTTTTACTTTTTTTTTCTCTTGTGCACAGACCAGATATATTCATCTTTTCTTACACACCAATGCAGTGATTTAATACAATTTGCATGAAAGCAACAACGTTCTTTGATTTACTTGAGAAGTCTGTGTCAACAATACTTTTTCTTTGAAATAACACAGACATTGAGTCAATGTCTAAGACTCAATGTCTAAGAACATTATTTTGGTGAAACTTTGAGAGAAAAATGTGTAGAAACGGAAAAAAGAAATCGTAATTTTTTATTTTTTTTTGCTGTAGGCTAAAAAAGGCTTGACAATTAAAGCACTAATAACATGAATAAAGGATGCGGAGGTGCCCGTGAAGGGTTCACACTCCATGTAAGAATCACGAGACAATGCATATAATAGCCAAGTCTGGGGACAACAATATGTCTAGACTTGAGCCTTTTCAACTGCACCAAGACTCAGACAATAGCTCCCTATATTTTTATCATTTAGAAAGTGATCGTATAACAGTATTTCGTTATTTTTGGGATAACACTATCTTAGAATTGCACAAATTCTAGTGCTGAAAATTTGGTCGAGTCCCGTGCGGGATTCGAACCAGCGACCCCAGAGTCAGGCACCTAATCGCCAGCACTGTATATCGGCGATCTAAACCACTCGGCCAACGGGCCTCCCACAAAAATAGGAGGTAGCAGACCGATAGTCTTGAAAGCGAACATACAGTACCCCTCTGATGATCGTAATGACACAGCTCCCAAAGCTGAATAGATATATTTTTTATCATTTAGAAAGTGATCGTATAACAGTATTTTCGTTATTTTGGGATAACACTATCTTAGAATAGCACAGATTCTAGTGCTGAAAATTTGGTCGAGTCCCGTACGGGATTCGAACCAGCGACCCCAGAGTCCGGCACCTAATCGCCAGCACTGTATGTCGGCGATCTAAACCACTCGGCCAATGGGCCTCCCACAAAAATAGGAGGTAGCAGACCGGTAGTCTTGAAAGCGAACATACAGTACCCCTCTGATGATCGTAATGACACAGCTCCCAAAGCTGAATAGATATTTTTTTTTTATCATTTAGAAAGTGATCGTATAACAGTATTTTCGTTATTTTGGGATAACACTATCTTAGAATAGCACAAATTCTAGTGCTGAAAATTTGGTCGAGTCCCGTGCGGGATTCGAACCAGTGACCCCAGAGTCAGGCACCTAATCGCCAGCACTGTATGTCGGCGATCTAAACCACTCGGCCAACGGGCCTCCCACAAAAATAGGAGGTAGCAGACCGGTAGTCTTGAAAGCGAACATACAGTGCGACAGTATTTTCGTTATTTTTGGGATAACACTATCTTAGAATTCGCTGGTTCGAATCCCGCACGGGACTCAACCAAATTTTCAGCACTAGAATTTGTGCTATCCCAAAAATAACGAAAATACTGTTATACGATCACTTTCTAAATGATAAAAAATATATCTATTCAGCTTTGGGAGCTGTGTCATTACGATCATCAGAGGGGTACTGTATGTTCGCTTTCAAGACTACCGGTCTGCTACCTCCTATTTTTGTTGGAGGCCCGTTGGCCGAGTGGTTTAGATCGCCAACATACAGTGCTGGCGATTAGGTGCCTGACTCTGGGGTCGCTGGCTCGAATCCCGCACGGGACTCGACCAAATTTTCAGCACTAGAATTTGTGCTATTCTAAGATAGTGTTATCCCAAAATAACGAAAATAGCTCCCTACATTAAGTAATCTACCCTGTGAAGCTAGAAATCTATTTTATTCAGCCTTACCCTGAATTTTAATATTTCAGGTTTCCGGAGTCGACATCAGGAGAGGTGATGACAGAACAGATCTATAATAACCAGAACAAGAACAGAACGAGGCCATGTGTGAGCGCTAGACATGATCCCGTCAGAATACTTCGCTACGATATTGCCTCAGCTGCCCATGACTCTGATCATATACAACCTCTGTTACTGGCCCGACATAATGTCGTTCCCGGAATGTTTCTCGTGAGTACTTGTTATATTATGTAACTTTTAAGGACAACTATTGTTTGTAGGTAAAAAGATATTCAGTGTATTTTTTGTTCCCCGCCACGTAAGTGGGAGGGTACTATGGAAATGCTGTTCGTCCATCTATCCATCTGTCCCAAATTTGATGAATGCAATATCTCAATAATGATGAAGAGCTAGAGCCTTGATTTTCAGTACAATGCTGCCTTATGTCAAGTTCACTCTGGAATGACCTTGACTTATTTTTAAAGGTCACAGAGATCAAAATGTGAAAGCATTGTAAATGCAATATCTCAATAACGATGAGAGACTGGATATTTCTCACAATGCTGTCTTTTGAAGGATTCGAGGTGGAGTTCACTCCAGACTGACCTTGATGTATATTCAAAGATCACAGAAGTCATAATGAATAGCATTGCAGATGCAATATCTCGATAACAGTGACAGCTAGAGACTGGATATTTTGCACAATGCTGTCTTTTGAAGGACTCTAGGTGAAGTTCACTCTAGACTTAGCTTGACTTATTTTCAAAGGTCACAGAGGTCAAAATGTGAATAGCAATCTGTTTTGCTGGTGAACACAATATCTAAGGGACAACTTGTTCTAGAGTCTTGATACTTCACACAATGTTGACTTATAGGTCACTCCAGACTGACCTTGACCAATTGTCAAAGGTCACAGGTCAAAATGTGAATAGCGGTGTGAATGTAATATCTCAAGAAGAGAGGGAGCTGGAGACTGGATATTTTAGCACAATGCTGCCTTATGTAGGCTTATAAGTCATGTCCACTCTGTACTGGCCTTGACCTATTTTCAAATGTCACAGGTCAGAATGTAAATATCAGTCATATTGGCTTGTGGGCTTGATATTCAAGGGAAACCTAGATTTAATGTATTCCGGAACAATATTTGGACAACTCTATACTTGTATTCTTTACTCAGGGCTCTTTCGGAAAATATGAGGTCGGGGGATTAGATTTTTTCTGACCCCAACCACCCATACACCATTTACTCTATCTCACTAACGTTAAATGGCTGTCTCACCAACCAAGCATATACCACAGAACTGAAAAATCCCCCCCCCCCCCACACCATCCCATGTACTTTTCTCTGAAACAGCCTTCATTTATTGCTGCCTCATATCCGCCTTTATGCAGAGTTCTCGAGCCTTGTCAAGAGAAAGTTTAGTAGTCATGGTAACATGCCCTTTCAGGCAGGCTGCCCAGTGGGGGGATCTACTAGCTACTCAGCATGATAACATGGCTAAAACTTGTTCTCCAATAACACTACTCACTTTGCTTTCAAAGTTGATCAAATGTTGATGATACTGACTTTATTATTTATTTCCTTCATGCTATATTCCCCCTATAACAGATGTACCAGAATGGGAGTCTACTGTTCTGTGATCATATCTTCAATGGTTACGGTAATGCCAGGAAAGACTTCAGAAAGCAGATAATGAAATCCAGATATGACGCCATCCACTGTCGCTACTTGCCAAAAGACTTCCGCTTCAGGTATCACCTGTCAAATATAGCCCTATCACAGCATCCTTTATATATTCCTTGCATATTCACGTTCACAGTATTTTTATCGGGTACTAGGCTTTCCAAAGTTAATTTAATTATGACATATATAGGAAGTGAATTTTCCCACCCCAAAAAATTGTGTTTATCAGATGTATTATCGTAAATCCTCTATTAATTCAGTCATAGAAAGTGAAATTAACCACCATCAAATCAGGGAGTGATCCAAATTGATCCAAAATCATGCATTTTTTCTGCATTATTTTGATCATTTTACAGGCTAGTTACATTTTTGCAGAGGAACTGATTGACTTTGGTCAGCAAAATCAGGAGTGATTGAATTTTTGTAGGATTGATAGAGGATTTACTGGAACATTATTTGCCAGGGAGTGGTCAAATTGATCAGGTAGGCTGATCTGGATTTGACCTATATTTGGGGATTGGTTGAACATGAATGTTGATGGAGTTGTTGAATAATTGATAATTTACTGCATAAATTCAAACCTGTGAACTTTCAATTCTAATTACTTTATAAATAAACACAGAGGATTCTTCTCACAGCACTAAAAACTTTTCATCTAGAATTATATCAGTGTTTCTGTTCGGAAAGAGAATCCTTTCAAAATCAAGAAAATTTAGCATGTTGGCTTTGGCCAGTAAATGTTATATAATAGTATATGGCATGGCTATGAGGCGCCGTTTGTGACAATATTGTCAACGACAAATATATAGAGTTAAAACCAAAATATAAAGTCGCCGTTTGTGACAATATTGTCAACGACAAATATGTAGAGGTAAAACCAAAATATAAAGTCGCCGTTTGTGACAATGTTGTCAAACACAAATATATAGTTAAAACCTTTGTAAATATATATAAAACGATATAAATAGGGCCTATATATAAAGTTATTTGTTTTTAAATTTTTATAAATATTTTTTGAACATTATTAAGGCCATAAAAAGTTAATTAATTGTTTCTCAAGTGGCGCCGCATCCTCGATTTCTCTCCCGCTGGGCACTTTTTTTTCACTTTTTGAAAAAAAAAAAAAAAATCCGCCGCATCCCTGGCATACTGTCCGCTCCCATTCTTTTTATTGCATGTGTAAATGTGCTTGTAAACTGTGTTTATTCGTTGTAATGTCTATTCGTTTCCCAAAAATGGTGTTTTACTATGTTTGTGAAAAAGAAAAATGCTTTAATACGTACAGAGATGTCATCGCCATGATCGTATCGATCACAAAATAGTGTACAACCGGCAGTTGCGCGAACTCGTTCCAGTTTCAAACCAAACTGCGCATATACAAAAATCAGACCTGAATATAAGCGGAAGCGGATTGCCGTATGTTTTTATTATGTAAATTTCGCTTCTCCGTTATCCGATGTAATTTTATAAATAGCGAATAGTATATTTATCATAACATTATTTATTAAAATCTTCGTCATAAATTGTGCACATTTCAACACGAAAGGCTGTAAATTAAAGAAATATTTTCATCCTAGTCTCCGGTTCCAGCGTCGGTTATGCTTTTCATTATGCTCTTTGCCTAGTTTAAACAATCCATCGGAAATGGGTCCAATGAAATGAAATTTGTGATTGTATTTTTACCGCATTTTTTATCCGTTTTCACAATGCTGGTTTCAGCATACATTGCTGAATGTCGAGAACGTGGGGCGGTTAACATGCTGAAGGACTGGACAATTATACAGGTTAGCCCAAGTGCCACCGTGATCGAGGTCCTGAACGAGGTGACCGGTATCACCCGATGCCCAGATTTCGACGACGCGATATCGTGTACAATTGGAAAATCTAAGCAGGACGGAGATTCCATCCCACTTCAGGCCACAATCGGAGAAGCAGTTGATTTGTTTGGCCATATTCATAGAATATTTCATTTTGTGTATGTTTAAACATATATGGTCTTCCCGGCTTGTAAAAAAAAAAAAAAAAGATAAAAAACCGCCCGCATCCTTCCTTGAAAAAAAAATAAAAAATAAAAAAAAAAAACGCCCGCCCGCTCCTGGAAAAAAAAAACCCACTTGAGAAACAATTAATTAACTTTTTATGGCCTAACGATAGGAAGTTAAGACGTTAAATTTAACGTAAATATAAAGTACACGAACTTGTAAAGTGTACATGTAAACCGGATATGCCCAAAGGAAGCTGCGCAATCGATGTGCGCGCTAGTAATACTGGTTAATCAAAACTGCAACTGGGTTCTGAAGCGAAACTATGACAGCGGTGAAAGCCACTCGCATGTCACAGATGTGTCGAATCAAACAATAAGATCACGTACCTGAACATATATCAGTTCACTGCCATAGTGATTTAGTAAAGGCCTAATCAAATTTTCAACAATTACTGTTATCATTTACAATCGTACTTCAGAGTTATCACATCAATTAGATATAAATACATCTACTTATAAATCACCATAAGGTATCCTAGCCTGCAGCCAATATCACGGCCTGCCCCTTTGATGTTCAATCTGCGATTCCGTCGGCCAAGTCGCTGGTTGCTATTTGACGCATAGAAACATGAACAGAAGTTGAAATAAAACATGAAAATAACGATATATTAATTATGCGCAACACAAATATTAGGCAATTTGAAATCATACTGAATATGAGCATATTTCATTGACTAGAATATGACCATTCATAGCCTAGTTATAGGATTTGGAATTATATTGTCGTTTTGTATCATTTATCGTTTTTCGATAATTTCCGCATTTCCAAACAAGACAAAAATTAGCAGGGAATTTGGTATAAGTACAGCGAATGTGGAAACTAATGGCTCATGAGGAACCGGTTGCACAATGCTTGTATCATCAAACGTACCGTTCTCAAATTATGAAAGAACAATGGCACCTACTGTGGGAACCACCAGTGTGGATTGTACTGTTGCGTTCACCGTTCCTCGTTTTCATTAACGAGATCATTTATTATAGCATGACACGCTTACTTGATCTCAAACATTTTAGGTTTTAAGTTAGTATAACGTAATTTGAATAAAATTAATTTCCCATGAAAGAAACAACACACAAGACATAGATAAAAATATAAATATATATGTATGGTTTATTATTTGGGGTTAAGTGAAGGCTAGGTTGACCAGTGGTAACATAAGAGAATACGATAACGAAACTGTGTGTGACGTAATGTAGTCAAGAAATACATGTACATGAAATACACGAGTATATCTATAGATCCATAGAACTCTGTAGAAATAAGTGTAGAAATCCATAGAAGTACTGTGTATTATCTATAACATAATATATTCCGTAGAATAAAATGGTCACAGCCTGCAAATAAACCCACCCTATATAGGCTGAGAGCCAGAACAAAAGGGGAGAGTGGGAGGGTGAAAAAGGTAACGAGACAAACAGTCTAACCACCGTCTGTACAACTTGAGAGATGCAGTGAGAATGACTGAGTCCCCCTCTAGAACAGTGTATATGATAACTACCCAGATGGATAACATGTGGTCTCTTGACAGGGGACTGGGAGGTCAAATAGGGGATGGTCTGGCCAGGAAGTGGCAGTAGTAAAGATTACAGTAACACAAAGATAATTAAAGCAGGATGTTTACCACAGGCCCTTAAAGCTCAGTGAACACTAAGACTGATAGTTACAGAGCTACTTTCAACAAGATAATAAAATGTATACAGTAGGTCATCATAATACTTGCAAAGATTTAGAGTTAAACAACAAACAAACAATGTGCATGGACCAATAGAACAACATTAACTGGATTAGTACTGGTTTCTTGCATGTTATCAATTATCCATTTTGACTAAAGCCAAAATGGTATAATTAATTTCCCATGAAAGAAACAACACACAAGACATAGATAAAGATATAAATATATATGTATGGTTTATTATTTGGGGTTAAGTGAAGGCTAGGTTGACCAGTGGTAACATAAGAGAATACGATAACGAAACTGTGTGTGACGTAATGTAGTCAAGAAATACATGTACATGAAATACACGAGTATATCTATAGATCCATAGAACTCTAGAAATAAGTGTAGAAATCCATAGAAGTACTGTGTATTATCTATAACATAATATATTCCGTAGAATAAAATGGTCACAGCCTGCAAATAAACCCACCAAAACCACCAAAACAAATGTGTTGGACGCGAGTAGACGCATGTAGGAACATAACACGAAAACAAAACAGAAAGTGCATTAAGGTGCGCGATTGGCTTATATTCTCTCGCATCTATTTAGAATCTAATTAGCAAAGCTGCTAATTTGCAGATATTTTCTAGGATACTTTGCTATTTAGAACGAGATGCTAATTATACAATATATTCTGTTTCTCCCCGAACAAATCCACCGACCGCAATATGCCCCCCCCCCCCCGCATCGATTCAACTGAACGTAAATATTGAATGAGAATTCATCCCACTACCAGATTATGCAGCAGAGTAAATGATCGACACTGTTCGAGTATCCTCCCTCACACGAGATACACCCATTCGGAACTCCCGAGCGGAAATCTACGAAGGGGACATCTCAAACCGGAGATCCCCGAGAAGTTGCGAATGGAGGTAAACCGACTGATTCGGGTGAGCGAGAATATCGTTCGACTTGTCCGTGACGTCAATGACAAGTTATACCCCACTGAGGTCGCCGATACTTATTAAAGCGGATAACGCTCATCTTCCATGGACCAAAGTCAACATAACCTGTGACGTACAATGTAACATGACCTAAAACGCTAAATATCTCTTTCCTTAACCTGTCATCGCGAGAAAGCTTCACGCGAGCACATTCCATTCTTCTCAGTTTGCTCATACCGAGAATGTCAGCGTTTTCCTTTTCGAAATACACGAATGATTTGCATAAAATGTAGACTATATACATATGTGCGATGCTGGGACTTGGAGCTCTTGTTCCCCAGAAAGAAACAATATATTGTCTAATTAGCACTTTGATAATCTCATCTAAATTGCATAGATTCGCACTTCAGGGAGAGTTAATATATTGTCTATTTAGCGTAGATTCGCAAATCTGTTTTACCGCGTCGAGATTGCAGAGAAGACAATATATTGTCTAATTAGCACTTTGATAATCTCATCTAAATTGCATATATTCGCACTTTGGGGAAAGTTAATATATTGTATATTTAGCGTAGATTCGCAAATCTGTGTTACATCGTCGAGATTGCAGAGAAGAGAATATATTGTCTAATTAGCACTTTGATAATCGCATCTAAATTGCATCGATTCGCACCTCCTGCATACTTAATATATTGTCTATTTAGCGTAGATTCGCAGATTCAATTTCACACGCCGGCTTCACAATATATTGTCTAAATAGCACTGTGGGGAAAGTGAATAATATATTGTATATTTAGCGTAGATTCGCAAATGTGTTTTTTAGATTCGAAGATTCAATTTCACACGCCGGTTTCACAATATATTGTCTAAATAGCACTGTGGGGTCATTCTCACGGAAAGGCACATTTTCACTTGGGGAAATATCTGAAAATCAAGATCACCAATGACTACAGAATTTGATTTCAACAGAGTCTCCATTGACAAAACTCTTTATAATGCGTACAATAAATGCAGACATTCCGAATAATAAACTTTTCCTAACACTTGTCTTCAATTATGTCACTTGTGTTACACAGGAATTATCCGTATATTGGGCACTAAGATGACAGAAATAGGAAGATACACACATACTAGGCAATATATTGCGTGTAACTATGACCAACGATGAAAAAATTGAAGTTAAGAAAACAAGTTTGTTTTTAGTATTCTAATTATGCTACACAGTTCACCAAAATCAGCCAGTTGAATCGCATGTATCAACCATTCATGTAGATTTTGTATAATAAAGCTAATTATTCTTGATGCTGACTTTAAACTAATTATGGAGGTATAAATCGGGAGGAGACACAGATTGGGGTGATGAAAGTGTTCAATGTAAGATCCCAAAATCAGACAATCACGACCATTTCAACCTTTTCGCACTGACAATAATTGACGTTTACTCCAATGAGATTAACATATTCGCACGGCACAATCTTTTGATATTTTCTACCCCTAACAGAGCCAGATTTTTCGGCGGGAGTAAACTCTTTCATGTTTACGGACCCTGCCTGGAAATGATGCCTTATTTGGAAAATGTTTCGGGATAATGTTTATATATTAGACCACGAGCTACCGCGTGTAATTACTGTGGGCGTGATTTTGAAATAGTCACAACCAGCTATCCATCTGATAGGCTAACAATAGTAGTTTCAACTCGCACGGGATTTATATAGGGCTGAATTTAGATATAATACATGTATTCCGTGATATTATATCTGACTTTACTGAGATTGATACATGCTTATCATCGTTCCCAAACGAGTCCATAAACAGAAAGATTTCACTCCCAAGTTAGAAAAAAATCGTCAAAACACACGAAGTCAACACTCAATGTACCGAAAAGTCATTTCAATGGCTTGGCCAGTTTAAATATAACGTCCGCAGAATCACCGATACAGATTTACCTTTTCTCTCTGGTATATCATCAAACACAGAAATGCCTCCATGGACAAGAAATAAAGCATATGTGACCATGATCGAAAATATCAGTTGCAGCGGGCTTGTGTTTTACCGAGTTTTTTCTATCGAAACCCAAATTATATGAGTGTAGACCTAATAAACTATGGTTTGGATATCTCCATGCCAGGTTTTAACTTTCTTTGTACATTGTCGATTTTCTGGTAATGAAGTAAAAGTATGAATCAAACACTCCAAATCTCCCCTCAGGTGACACATATCCCTCAAGTGACACATATATCTCCAGTAAAAAGTCGAATATATAACAAATCCGCGACATTTCGGCACGCGACATCTCAGCATATACGAGATTTCGGCATGCAACATTTCGGCACAAAGTGAAGAGTACGACATTGTGGCATGCGACATTTTCACATGTCAAAGTCGCGTGACGAAATATCGCTTACCGAAATGTAGCTTGCCGGAATATCGCGTGACGAAACGACCTGATACCACATATAATAAAAGGCTATTTTATGGATAACAACTTTTGTTTCCCATACACAATATTTGTGTATGTATCGCTGTTAATCGACAAGAGTGTTTCATAACAACAATTTTAATTACTGGCTTATTACATGTATTAACAACATATGGCCGTTCTGATTCTTCGGTGCAGCAGCTTCTTGTGTTCCTAATGTCGATGGACCCAATACCACCCATTGAAGAGACAAAGACATGACTATAGCGCCACTAGCGGAGGAAGAAAATGTCAGTGCGAATGATGTGTGATAAATCGTACAAGATATAATTATATCATTTTATCACGTAAACGCAATGCACAGGTATCTAATATCATTTTTGTGGAAGAAGGTGATCCAAATTACATGTATTTATGACATGATATATTTGCGAAGATAATAATGTAGCATTACATGTAGCATGGAGCAAAGATTATCGTTAAACAATATACCAGAGAGTCCAGGTTTTCAGCTTTCGTGATTAACGCCCTTTCTTCGAAATGTTTCATGGTAACAATATGCCATTTCTAGGTT